>WUQG02014443.1:0-66708 GCA_011317285.2 Androctonus mauritanicus | reverse complement strand
TGAGGAGCTATCATTCGTTGGAAAGAGATCAGGATAGAGAATTTATGCCAATTCGTGAACCCAGGGAACGTTCCTTAGACCGTGCAGATGTGAGTGCCAGACATTCGAGGACTCGCGAACGTTCGTTGGATCGAGGATATCGCGAGAGAGACGATAGAGACCACATGGGTTACAGAGACGTCGATCCCGTGATGGAAAGTGACCCTTATCGCGAAGGGGGTCACGTTTCCAGGAGAGGTCATAGTTCAACAGCTGCCTATAACACAGACAGTCGCCACGGTGGAAATTACAGCAGGGATGGTTTTGTGATGGAACTGCAATCACGACTAGCGGAGATTCAAAGTCAGTACGGTAACGTAAAGAGAGAACTAGACGCAACCACACAAAAACTTGGATCCAGTATGCACAGCATTAAAACATTTTGGAGTCCAGAATTAAAGAAAGAACGAGCTTTAAGGAAAGAAGAAGCGGCCAAATATTCTCTAATAAACGACCAACTTAAAGTCCTACGTTCGGAAAATCAGGTACGTCATTTTTTTCATTCTTAAATAAAGAGAGTTTTGTTCGGCCAGACGAAGAAATACCATATTACGGGATTACCTATCTTTAAAAGAGAATTGGAAGAAAGGGGAGAGGGATGTAGTAACGGTCGAGGTTGTGCCAGTGCTATAATTAACTCGTGTTACAACTCTGTTGTGAGCGTTGACCTTACTCTATAGTAAACTTGTGCATCAACAAGTGAGGGAAATCTCGACTCGAACGTCTTTGTGCCAACCGGCCATCTGTCAGAGAATAACAAAACTGCAGATGGTCGGATACCGAACAGAAAGGAAAGGCCAAAATTTGTGGCAGTATCGGCCCACATAATAATAATAATTATAATAATAATAACCGGACAAAATTCTCTATCTGCCAAACCGAATCGAACTAAATAGCTATTTGGCAACTGGCCAGAAAGACGGGGACGAGTCGAATATGGCCGGATGTGTACAACTCAATTTTGCACAATTTCTGATATCGAATATTGTAGCCACGGTATAGCGACCACAGACGTTAAACACCTTAAAGTCGGGCCAGATTTAGATGAAGAAGAAATATCCGGCAGCAAATTTGGTGTGGGTCAGAGCAGATGTTATGGTTAGAAACTGCACCGGCTTTATTGTTCCGAATGTAACGGTCTGGTTAACGCTTGACCTGGTTATACGCCTATACAATTATGCAAAAATATTCTTCATTTTTTTACTCTCGGATATTAGACCCGTTACTCCATACCTTAATTAATAAACAAGCCGTCTTTTTATACGTGAAAATAAAGCCGGTTATCGAAAATACTGTAGCCGATGAAAAAATATGATAAACAGAGAATAGTTTACGCCAGACAACGCGATCTTTGATCCTCCCGAGTAAAACTCCATCGGTTCGAGTTTTAATGCCAGAAAAATTCGTATTAGCCGAGAAAAATTGTTTACAAATATATATAAAAAAATAGATAAATAAGGCAAAAAATAAAATAAGCTTCACTATGACCTTTAAGAAAAAGTCGGATATTTGCATTTCCCTTCTACGCCACAATGAAAAAATAAAGAAAAAAATTAGACATTTCCCATCGTACATTATTATTTTCTGTATTATAAAGACGGGAAACGTTCTAAGTTTCTTAAAAATATAAGAATCTGGTTAAAAAAATTTTCTTCCATCGAAAAATAATATTCCATTAAAGCGTGTTGGTATTATTTCATCCGAGAGTTGTCGATAAAATATAAGTATTAAGTACTGGTATAAGTTAAAAAAAAATCGAAAATTTGACATGATTTTACTTACTATAGACAGAGCGAAAATAAGAAAGTTATAATAAACTAAATTCCTTCTTAAAAATTTTTGTAAATCAATACCGGCCATCTTTTATACAGTAAGTATCGAATCGTTTAGTTTTAAATCGATTATTTTGATTTTAATTAAAATCTTTTAAAGATTTGGTGGGCCATTAGTAATTTAACTTTTTTACTTCCCGCACGGCCGGTACAGTTTTAAAGCCTCTTTTCTGCCTTACTGGTAAACCAGCCGCGTAAGTCAATTTGGAAAAACTAATATAAAATCTAATAAATTATGGTAAATAAATAAAAATTAACCGTTCATTTGTTTTAATAATTATAATTTCTTAAAAGTCATTACTGAAAAAAAAAGTTAATTACATGACGGGCTCGAATTTATAATTTTAATTCAATCCGATTGAAATCATTTTTTTTAATGTTTTTTAATCAGTTTTGAAATGTTGTTATTAATTTCTTTTTTTTTTGCCGAATGTAATTTAAGGAATGTTAAAAGGCCGAACGTACTGTGGGTCGAAAGAATAATTGGTAGATTTACCGGTTTATATTCCTCCTAAGAAATTAAAAAATTGAAACCAAAAAATAAAGATGTGGATTTTATGACGATAAAATTTGCCACCATTTTTAGAGTAAATAACAACCAATATCGTCTTTGGTTTAATTCAGTTTTGACAAAAATTCGGATGTCTCGACGCTGAATTACAATTACTAAAGTCTGTTTTTTTGTTGTGGCTGTGCTGGGGATGCGGTTAGAATTGTAATGTTACGCTTTTTTGTGCATTCTTGTTTTTTATCAAAATCTTATTTAGAATTTTTCGAAAAAGAAAGTTATGTTTTTGAAATGATTATCATACGAATAGGAGAAAAAAAAAATTATATATGTAAAAAGTTTTAGCTGATTAAGTTCAGTTTTTATTGTATTCCTTAATGAAACTTGGTCCGATAGTAATAATAATCAGTAGCGAAAAAAAGTAGTAGTAATATTATCATAAGATTCTTTTAATTTTTTTTTTTTTTTTTTACAAATCTCTAACCGAAGTAATTATGTTAATGCTCGGATTAAATGAATTCTCTAGTGTGTAGATATAATACATTAAGGATGGTGAATCGCGGAAAAAAATTATTTATAAAATTAGCTTTCGGGTACACACGCGTATATATATTATTCACAAATAAAACAGGCTCCTGGTCCCGAAGGCGTAGCGATTGTTTTTATTTTTTTTATCATAAAATCGTAGAACCGTCGTCACTGGAGTGTCGGAATCATTACGTCACAACTCGACTTCTTAATTTCAAACTTTACAAGTTTAAGTGTGAAGAAAAAAAAAAACGAATGTTATTGCCATGCCGTAATTGCGTTGGATGCGTTGTTACATTTTCTTCGTATAGATCATGCCTCTGACGTATTAAAGGTGACAATTTAATGGTCTCTGTCGGATTTATTAGCCAAGATCGTTGGATAGTCGAAATAATTCAACTTTTAAGTCTTTTCTCTTGTTGCTAGAAGAAAGAAGTAAGAGTTGTAGACTTTGTGACGTATGGTAGTTTAGTTCTGATTTGTTTGTTTGCCAAATTTATACCTATACTATATTTAAATTCGAAAATTTTTAAGATCGTCTACCGATTTCGTTCGATTAATTAACTCGATATAATTAATTTATGGAGGGGAGGTAAACGAAAAACGATAAGATAATCGGCTATTTAATGACTTTTTTCCTTCGAAAAATGGCTCGAGTCCATTTAAAAATGCATAAAATATTGTATTCTCGATAAGAGACCGAAAACAAGTACAGTAGTTTTCACTTATAAAAATCATATATTGTATAGAAGCGGGTCGAAAATATTCGTTTAGGAGCATATTTACTTGATTAATTTAAAAAAAAAAAAAATGATAAGATCGAAAATGTTCATTCTTAACTTATTTAGGTGATTAAACACGCTTTTCTCAAACTATCATCAACAGACCGTGTGATTATTTCTTACATTTAAACACCTTATCTTCTCAATCGATATTTAGATATTGGGCGTAAAGATGCCATCTAAGCTCTTTTTTTTTTCTTTTTAATGAAAAGTTATCTACGAAATAAATTTATTTCAATTTTATTACTGTTAAAACGTTTTTTTTTCCTTTGATGGATAAACATTTAAAGAAATTCGCTTCAGAATGAATTATACTGTGTTTTGTTCCGCACAGTACCGTAATAGCGAGTAGACCATGTTAATTTTTCATCAGATGTATATATAGAACGTATTTTCTTTTAATAAACAGACTTTATAAATAATAAAAACTGGCAAATTCGGTAATTTTTAATATTTTAAAACCAAAGAATATTTTCACGGTTTGTGCCGAATTTACGTCAAACATTTTTAACAAGAAGAATAAATTGCGCAACACTACATAAAAATGAAAGATAAATTGCTCGAATATAATGGACGATTTATCTTACCTTATAAAGATTAATGAATTAAGTATTTTGATGTTCTACAGAAGATATACCGCTACCAAAATCGTGATGAGTTGGAATATAATTATTAAAAAAGTTACTCGAAGTATACTTTATGGTAACTTTATCGATGGACAGGAATAATAATTTCGTTATAAAAGTTTTCGGATATGAATAGATAAAAGATTTCTCGGCGCAAATTAATTCGTTCTTATCGCGGTATTATTATAGACCTAGCTTCATTTAAAAGTGGTGCTTTTCTGTTAGATATTTAGGGTTTGTTGTCCGCAGTGTTTGGCAAAGAATGGCCACTAAACACGAGTAGTAAGTAGACTATACTTTAAGCCGTCATTCTATAAACATAAAAGTATTCCTCCAGAGATAAGTCGACACTTACACCTCTTACCTTCCACTTTAACGTTAGCAAATATGCGGGGCCACATTATTAAGCATTTTCGTTTTATGAATGAGTGAATATTTCGAACGATCAGAATGAGAAAAACAAAAGAGAACAGGCTATGATGGTGCTAATTTTTTTTTTAATTTTAAATACGTGATAGGTATTTTAAATTAAAAAGAAATTATCAGAAAAGACCCGCCATATTTAAATAAAATTTCTTTGTGTTCCTTAAATTTACAGAACAATTTTTAACTAAAGTTAATGTATTTTATCTGTATTATTTTGAAAGATATTGTTTATGGTACACTGGTAGAGTTAGGCGATCTGTTGACGAAATCTTAGCAAATTGGCTTTTTCCGAGGTTGGGAGATGGCTGGAAAACATTTTATATGTTTTTTTCCGGATCAGGAAGCGAAAAAAGGAAAGAAATCCCGGAATTGCAACGAAAGAATGTAGAAAAGGTAGATGGTTCCGCGGGGTCGATAACGGGGTCACGCTAAGAACGGTTTACTACATCCTTTCCTCCCTTAGGCATTGTATTCCTAAATACGAAATATATGATTATTGGCTGTATAGTCTCTCTTAAAAACATTTCACTACCAGTTAACATTAAGTGAAACCTGTAACATAAATTTATCCGTCGAACAACAGTCAACCTGGAAAAAGTCTGTATCTGGATAAAATGTTTAAATTAAATCGCTGTTGGCCAAACGCTGCTTTTATTTTTTTCTTTCTTTCTGTAAGGACATTGCCCGTGGCTAGCAATAATAAAATAATCTGCCTACTCCTAGATGACTATGTTAAAAATTATAAACTAAGTATTATCAAATACTTCGCTATTATAAACCATAATTATTTTACTAAACAATGCCCTTTAACCAACGGAGCAATTTTTCCGGGGAATTTTGTTGGTTTAAATAAACGCTTGATTTTATATTTTTACTTTTTAACCTAGTAAATATCATAATTTATATATTTGTATAAAAATAATAGGGAAATTCCCTCAAAAAACTGATTTTTTCAATGAAATTTAAAGAGAAAACTGTACGGTCGGATTTATTCCTTTTAAACAATAAACCCCGCTGGCGTATATAAACTGTGTAATAATAAGAAAATAAATAATCGGCTTATCTCTCATTGAATAATTACAATTTTAAATTTCGTTCGACTGAAAAAAAAATCGTAAAATTCGAAAAAAGTTTCGTGGCCGGTTAAACAAAACTGCATTAACTTTAAATACATTTTTTTGTTTTACTAAATTTCGAAATTTTTACATATTTTCAAAGAAATAAGATTGATGGATAACACGTAACTCTGATCGATAAAAGACGATTGGTAATAAAGTTATCCAAATCAATAATTTTACATTCAATGAAATACAGTATAGGCAAAAAATTATGAATAATGTAATAGCGTGCTAGATTGAAGTATGCCCTTCATATTCTATGGCCTCTCGAAAACCATTGGCAAAAAAAAACATAGCCGTATCGTTGGCATCTAAGAGATTCCATCATCATATCTGATTGTAGAAAAGTTGTTAGATCCTTTAAAACACAAAGATCGAAAATGGTTTGGAGTTAAATTACCGACTCTGCAAATTTTCACCGATCGAAAGATTATGACTTTTGAACTTTAACAATCTAATTTTTACATTTTTGTTCTTAGAAATGCGAATTCTCGATTTAGCCTGAACTTATTTTTAAAATAAAATTTATTTTTCCGTTTAAATAAAGAAATCGTTCAATTTTATTTTATTTTTAAATTAATGAATTTAAATTTTGCCAGGGAATAAATTAACCTGCTAATTTTTTTAAGTACATTATCGATGTTAGACCGACACTTTATCGCTTCTAGTCCATCGTTTTGCCATAAAAATTAAAAAAAATAATTTAATCTTGTATAAATAGATAAAAAGGAGCACAGCTCGGGATTTTTTTAACCTGTACACACAAAATTATTTACTGATAACGGGCGTAATAACTTTCTACACTTTGATATTTGGACTGACTGCTTTATTCAATAAACGCCCGTTTGCAGTTGTAAGAATTTTTTTATGCGGAAAGAATCGGTATTCATTCACTTTTATAGGCTTCTTGTAAAGATAATCAGGTGTTTAAAAATACGCTATTTTTGTCAGTAAGTCAAAATACAAATTGTAGATACAGAAGTCTTTTGAAATTCCGAAGAGTAAGCGAAGAAAAGGGAAGGTAGGCGTGAAGACGTTTCTCCTAATGCTAATATAAACATACACGGAGGTTCTGTTTTTATTCTAACCTAACGGCGATACGATTTGATCTTTACGCGTTGTCGCGCCAATCGATGCGAAAAGGTGCAGCGATTTGTAAAGCTAGGTTTGACGTGGCGAATAATCGAGAAGCGCCCATTTTGGTTTCCATTCCTTTTTTGTTGACTCTTGGCCACCTGCTGGACGGAATTAGCAATTCTGACCAAAATCTGCATATAAATTTTTTCTCCTCGGAATTTTTATAAATTACAATATGAAAAACGTTATTTGCTTAAAAATTTACATACCGTAAACTTAGACGCGACATTAGGCTAATTATTTTTATCTAATAACGTAATTTCGGCAGATTAACATTCGAAAAATGTTTTAAAAATAAAAATCCGTGGTAAACAGATTGCGCAATGAATTTGGGAAGCAGAGGTCGCTAATTCGATGTCCTTGATACCAGGATAGAGTCGTTATTAAGTATCTGCTGGAGCCAACATACAATATGCCACTCAGCAGAAGCAATTAAATTACAAAAAAAGTACTTGTCGTACGTATTTGGTCATAAAAGTGATATATTGTGGAAATTCCGTTAAGGCGAAAATATACTTATCAACGTCACGATAACGAGGAAACTTCTTCCTGTTATTTAGCACGAAACAGATGTTTTCTAAAATCAAAATATGGTTACATAAGTTCCAATATAGATTGTGACAACGTCAGTTTGGCCGTTATAGACTGCCTGTCTGGTTTGGGGTTACCAAGAAAGAAATCTTGACAGTTTGACAGAATAGACTGGTTGTCCTGTCGCCGACGGCTGGCTTCTGGCTATAGTAATGCGATATTTAGATTGCACTTTATAATTTTTCAAATTTCTCTGTTGTCCGCAATTACGGATTAGAGAAATGGCTGTATGAAACCATTTTTTTTTATCTAAACGTTTCCTCTCTATACCGGATTTGTTAAATGAAAGTTTTAGATGTTTATTATTGATATGGCCAGCAAAAAGTTTGAAGTATCCGAAGCCATAATCCGTAAATCTTCTCTGTAAATAATTTTTTTATATATAAAAGTGTAGCATTTTGATATATGGACACTATACATTAAATCCGACTTTTATTGTATTATCCCGTGATAAAATTGTTCCGAATTAATCGTTTAGAACGAAAAAAAAAAAAAAAATGAAGCGATCTGTGAATCCAGATGATCTTAAGTTACTCTCTTAAATAGTAAGCAAATATCTGCGGAGGAGCGCTGATTAGGCTCGTTTATAATTGATACCAGCTGTAATATATTCTACTAGAGATAATCTGCGAATTTGTAAACAAAATTGCATTTCGAATACTGCACTTTAAAAAGTTAATTTTGTATTATCTCTGGCACAATCCGTGCAGAGATTATGATGAGTTAGCCTTCTGCGTATAAATACAGTAGATCCAGTCGGGCGATAACGTAATCATCATAGGATAAATTGAGATAAACAAGATTAAAATTTTTTTGAAGATTAATCCAGCCTTTCTAATGGGATAGTCAAATAACTGGCCGTCTTGCTAACATTTTCTTCCATCTGATTTTTAAGAATGAAGCGCCCAGTCGACGGAAATTATGTTTAGAATCGTTTCGAAAGAAGAAGAAAAATATTTGTTTACTTCTAACAGTGTCAGAATTTAAAAATAGATAAATGCATAAAAGGATCTCTGCCAATAATTTGATGTTTGTTTAAAAATTATATATAAAGAATAATCTCCAAAATTAATATTCCAAATTTTAATATGGCAAATTAATTAATTTTTAAGAATTCCTTCTTTAAAATTTCCACCATATTTTAAATCTGCCAAAAAATATTATTTAAAATTATTCGATTAAAATGACGATTCTCATTATCCAGAATTATAAATGATCTTTAGTAATGTATTTAGATGGTTTTGGAAGAATTATAAAACTTATAATATTTTGTCACTTATTTTGTAAGCATTACAGCCATTCTGTAAATTAGAAATAATAATAATTAAAGTTCAAATTCTTAATGTTGTTAATTGATCTGGAAATGGAGTGTTGAAAAATTACATCTGGCACTCTGCTAAGAGGATGGTGTTTCTACTTCGTTTAGTTTAAGCATACGATCACGTTGAAAATTGCAGAAATTCAAAATATCTGCATAAACTGTAATCATATTACTTTGGATATAATTTTCCTTTATTTATAGGCCCACTAAGCTTTTAAATATCTTTCGGGGTGATAGGTTCTTGTTTATTTAATTGTGTCAACGAGTGTCTTTGTTATATTTTGATTGATTTTTTTAATTATATGAATTTTGCCACTATGTTAAATTAACGAAATGGTTTAATTAAAAACAGATCATAAAAAGAAACAAAATTGCTTCATTTATCGCTGATTAACTAGTCAACAAAATTATTTTTGAAAATTAATTTAATGTCTTTAAATTAGCCTAAATAAACTTAATTAATTAACTTAATTATAATTGAATGAAAATATTTATTTTTAAAATTTTTGCTATTAATTTTCGATATTAATGAATTAAAGTTTTCTTAATGGTTAATTGTAACTCTGCATTACAGTTTTTTTTTGTTTTATATTGAGTTTCTATATTTTAAAATCATTTTTTCTATTCCAGTTTTGGACATTTATGTTTTTTTTTTCTATACTCGTTAGTGTATGAATATATAAACAACGTTAATGCTTTAAACCGGAATAAAAAACGTTTTTAAAATATAGAAACTCGAAATAAACTTATGTACAATACTCGTAGCTAATGAATGAATAGTTGCAGATAGTACGGCATAGTCTATACTTAAATGCTGTAAAAATTCCGAAGAAGCAGCAGGAATAAAGAAAAAAAACTGATTTCGAGATACAGTTAGTCGATTTTGTTTGTATAGCGTTCGGTAGAATTAAATTAAATGAACCCGAAACATAATTAGTTAAAGCTCATAAAAGGCTGTATCTTATTGATCGAATTTGTCAACGCTAATAAGTTGGTTTGCAAACAGAACCTTTAAAAATACCTTTGTATGTTTTTTGCAAGATGCTTTTATGAAATGGGAAAGAAGCGTAGAAAGCATTATCCGCCAAATACTTGGAATTCTTAAGAACTTTTCGACCTGCCTCACCTCTCTTCTTCGGCCCATTTTTCATTCTTCATTAATTTTGATTCAAAAGTTATCTGGAATTAGTATTGTTGATAATAAATTGTTAACGTACTTAAACATAATTCGATATAAGCTGATAGACAATTCAATAATTTCATACACAACGCTTTGATGAATATTATTGAAAGACGTGACAGCGTGCCACTCGCGCATCGAGTTAATTATTATTGAAAGCGCAAATTAAGTTTCCGAAACCGAATTTATATTATGATTATGAATGAGAACCGAAAACTAAAAGTTTTTAAAAGTTGAAAAGTAATTTGAAGTAGTTAAATGCCTCTCATTTGTCATATCAATTGTCACCGGGGCGCCATGTTTTTCATTGGTTGCCATTATTCCTTTTAATGACGTTATTAAAATTCCGAGTTCATCTACACAATATTCAATCTGCAATGCAGAAAAATTCCAATTATCAATACAAAAATTTCAAAAAAAAAAAGAAGAAGAAATTACCAATGAAAGAACATCGATAAATAATAATAAAAAATACACTATCGATAATTTTAAATATTTTTTTTATTAAAAATGATAACTTTTGTCAAATTCCTAAAACAAATTCGAAACTTCTAACTTGGCGAATCCGGAGAATTTTAAATAAAACATTGTTTTATTTAAAGTTTCATACATTTATTTTTCTGGTGACAATCGTTTTCTCCAATTACAGCGCGAACCGTCTTGAATTTCTTCGCATCTGAATTGCTAAATATAAATTATGCAAAGTGTAAATTAATTCAAAATTGGAAAAGGTCCGAAAAATTACTAAAATATTAAGATGTTGAAATAACCGGAGGCTAGCGGCAGTTCCATTGATGGATGATGATAATATGTAACTATGACAGGAGAAGATGCCAAGTGACGACTGAAAGAATAGGAAAATTTCTGTTCCAATTTTTAATGCGATTGTGTCTGCTTTTTGCATTTTTTGTTCTAAAGAGAAGATTTAACCCCGATTATTTTCGTTATTGCGTTTCTGCCAATCTTTTGTTTAATATACAGTATAATAATTCTTTCGGGGAAAAATACGTGATAAAAAGTGCGCCCGATACCATCCGACATTTTTTTTTTATTTCAGTAATATTGCCTTCCGTAATTATTCTAGTAAATAGCGCCCTTTATTAAATAATACAAGTAATTATAAAAAGTAAACAGCGCATATTATTAAAGTTAAACTGTATGTGCATATCTAAATTTTAAATTACCATTAATTTTGTCCTTCAAATTAAATTTAAGCGCACAAATTTCCTTTAATAATGGGTGCTATTTATTTTTTATAATTATCTTTGGATGTCGTTATAATAAAAGCCAGGCTTTACGTAAAAAAAATAACGAAAATTTCTGCCACAATTATTTATTTTTTGAATTTTGAATGATAAAATCGGTGGAGTACTGTTTAAAAAATAAAATAAACCGTGGCTTCTGATGAATAGGATAACCAGGTAATAAATAAATAAATCGGTGCGCCGTTTATTAGATTGATTACGGTATAAAAATATATAATATTTCCTTCCATTATCCAACTAATTAAATTGCGTAATTGGTGTATAAAAACAAAAGGCATTTTTATCAGAAGTTTAATGATTTTAAAACATTTTTCGCTATTTTACCTGGTTTAAAATTACTTTGGGAAAAGCTAATTGAGGTCTGCATTCGACTAAAACAACAATTCAGTGGTATCGTTTTTCATTCCTTTTTTTTCCAGTTTAAATTTTTTATGGCCAAACTAATGTGTAGATATTTTCCGTCTGCCACTAATAAAAGCAAAAGTTTACTGCCCGCTTATTCTTTAGAGAGTAGAGTAAAAAAAAAAGAAAAAGCTACTGGAAGCTATGACAAAGATAAGTAAATGAGACAATTTTAATATAAAATTTAACTTTTCGTAATTTGTATTCGTTATTAAATCGTGGCCAGGCCGCGTAACACGTTTGTCACATATTATATTGACTTTAGATAGTTTAATAACCGAATACTTCTTTAGGGCATAGATATCGTTGGAAATGATAATTTTCGTCGAGGATTTCATCCGAACAACTTTAGTAGATTAAATTAGAGACTGTATGCGACTAAATGAAAAGGGTGGAAGTTGAAACGACTTTTCCTTTTCTGCCATTGGTTGTGGCTAGACGTCCAGATTTACACGGAACAGATTATTAAAATGTCATCAATCGTTAAAGAATAAAGTACATACAGCATAAATAAATTTATCCCAGGTTAAATCTAAGGAGGGAAAAAAACTGATAAGTTTATTATTTTCCTTCTTAACCAGTACGATTTTTTTTCCCCTCCCTCTTCGAGTTATCGAATTTGAAAATGATTTTGGCCAAGTTTGAATTAATTAAAAATTAAATAATAAAAAAGTAAATAAAAGTTTAATTTGGGATTTAATGATTTCTCTGAAACAAATTTAATCCAAATGTATAATAAAATTTATACGACGATAAAAATTCTTATCAACACAGTTCGAAATATTTTCTTAAACTTTTATTTATAGGCAATGTACAGTATATTGAAAATAATTGTATTGAAAAAATAATTAAGATTTATATCCATCAAACGATAACTCCTGGAGTCGATGTTTATATAAACTGAATTAATTTATAACCGGGATTATCGTCGTATACTGTATATGATAATGTTTCCTTTAAAAACGTTTAACGTAATAAACCAATTAACATCAGTTTTAAATTTAGTTTGCCTTCTGAAATATAGGAAAATTATGATTAATGCGTTACTTAAAATATATTGCGCAATTAAATAATATTTAAAAATCCATTTTTTTAAGTAAATGATTTAAGGATTTCCTACATCATTATTAATAAAAAAAAACTTGATAGTAGTAATGAAAATATTCATATTTACTTGGATATTTTTGACCTCCAGCTGTCCAAATTTCCCATTTTAACTGACGTATTCTACACCAGTTTGAAATGTTAAATTTAATTAGTTGGGAGGGAAAATATTTGCCTCATCAACCTTTTGGATTCGGTGACGTAACGATAAGCGTGGCTGTTACGTCACAGTTCCTATATCATTTTTCTATTGGATCAGTCGCGATAGTTGTTTCGGTTCGAATATTGTGACGAAACAATGAATCTAAGCATTTATTACTCGAAATCATTGTTACGTCACTAAATTTTTGTTGCGCACTGTTGCGTGTCAAGGATTTTGAATGAAACTTGTGGGATGAATTGGCGTTCAACGAGAAAACGATTAATAATTTACTTTAGAATTATTTGATTATTTATATTTCAGCTTATGTGAAATAATACAATTAAGTTACGCATTTCTGCTCTGGAATTATTTGTAATCTAATTTCGATTAAAATCTTATACGGATGATGAAATCCCGTGAACCACCTCTTTATCAAATTTAGTGAAAATTTGTCCAAGGACAGTAAATATATGGGAAAGATGGATGAACGATGATTTGGCCACGAATTGATAATTTTTCACAAATATAGCCAACGCGTCCAAAAATAGAACACGACACTTAATTGCGTATATATTGCATAACAGTCTACCCGAGTTCATGATCGATTGTTATGTCACCATCGATTTTGGCATTATATTCCATTTATTTATCATAACTGAAAAATTGTCTTACACATTCATATAATTATAGAATTTATCACGAATTGGCCTTAACAAGTTTCACTCAACATCCTCCAGATAATGATGATTTCCAGCGATAAATATTTGATATTATTGTTACGTCACAAAATGAAAAAGACTTTGTAATTATAACGCAATAACTGCGTTTATATGTTGGCGTCATAAAACTCAAAGGTTGTTGATGTAAATGTTTTCCTCCCAATTAATTAAATTCGACATTTCGAGTATAGCTATCTGAGGAGAAATATACAGAACAACTTAATCAAACAAATCTTTCCTTTGATTTCGGTTATGGTCAAGTAGAATTTGGTTAAGTATATTAAATTGTATCCAGCACATTCGGACATGTCTTGCAAATGTACTGGATAACTTTTCCAAAACAAATATGTCTGCAGTAGAATTATAAAAATCGCTAAAATATTAATAATCATGAAATTTTCATCTCGAATGCAGTTATTTATAGGCATTATGCATTATTTATTTTTTTACTTGTTTTAATATGCAGTAAACGTAATTTTATTTTCATCTAACTTAAGTAATATAAATATATTAGCAAAATATATTTTCCACTATGCATTATCCAACGAGATTTAAGGTCGATTGAAGGGAAAAAAGGAATAAAAATGGCAAATGTGCGTGTTTTATCTATAGATTATAAGAATAAAATAGACGAGTTTAGTTACAAATGTCGATAATGCAACATGCAATAATTTAACTTTCATGTTCTTTTCCCTCTCTCTCTCTCTTTCGCCTCCTCTATTTTTCTTTTATTCGACCATTTTATTGATAAATCCTAAAACTCTTGTTGCGCTTCACTGTCTGAAATTCTAACAGAATATTGCGTATATATCGAATTATGAAATTTCGATTAATGCGCGAGTATTTGTTTATGGCGGTGAAACAAAAAGATCTAAAACTTACTTTTACAGTAAAGAAACTAGGATATGCACCTGGTAATTAAAATTATTTCAATCATTAGATATAAAATTTTAATTGATATTAATATTTATTCCTCTAACACGCGATGACGTTAATTCTACCGTGACGCGCGGAGATTAACCTTGATAAGATTTTATTTAATTGAATATTTTTGTTCCACCGCATCGCACGCGCGGCGAGACGTGCGACGCGTTAGCACACCGTAAAATACGACGTTTTTAATACGAATATTTTGGTGATAACTTTATATAATTATCCCATTTATCCTAGGACGATGTTATGTGTAGCATTTCAGTAAGGTTTTTTTTTTGCTTTTCTAATTTCTTTTATTTCTCATTTAGATTAATTAGAATTGTAAATTTTTACATAAATATTTAAAGGATTCTTAGGGGGTGTAGCCTGGGTGGTAACACGCATTAATTCTATTTAGTTTTTACTAAAATACTGTTTCCTACCAAAAAAAAGCCCACGAAAAACAAGAAGTTTATACCATTTCATCAAGATTTCGAGCATATGACATAAAAGTCGAATTCCGTCATGGTAATCCGAAAGTATCTAGCAACCAAAAAAAGACTAAGCAGTCTAGTTAATTTGTTGTATGCATTTATAGTTTTGTAGGTAGGCCTATTATTCGCGTTTTCCAAATATAATTTCATCAAAATTACATAATTTTCGAGCCTTCGAAATCTGAAAATGCACGGATTTTATGCATTGTAATGTATTTTTCTGCTTTATTAATTTTATATTTGACATCTCTCGATGCTTGAAAATATCTAAATTCTATTTTAAGAATAATATTCGTTACAATTTAGTTTAGTAAAATGATTTCATTACTCTATATATGTGATAATTATAGGAATAAATTGTCAGAATAGAATTATTTGAATAATATAGAAAGCTTTAAAGGCATACCTCGTTATGTTTTATGATAAATAAGGATGGCTTTTTCATTTTGTATAGCCATAAATGCTGCCAAGACCAAAATAAAATCATTTGATATTAATATTGGATTTTATTAGTGACTTCGGTGTGTTCGATAAAAAGTAACATAGAACAGTGCGCGGTAACTTCAGCGTTATTCAAACAAGAATTAACATAAACGATAAGTTATTTTATAACAACAATAATATGATGGAATAATTTCGACTGTATATCAATGAAATATTTAATGGAAAGTACGTTAGGAAATTTAGATTCGTTCTCTTTCTATGCTGTTTGTACCGCAATTTATATCAGAAATACCGATTTCATACCAGTTCCTTATTTTAGATTTAACAGCTTTTTTTTGAGAGTTTAACCATGATCTTTAATATGCAAATTGATATTCTTATAACTACATCTGCTCCATAATATCAGATCAATTCTAACTACTGTATATATATATTAAATGTG
Source organism: Androctonus mauritanicus (assembly GCA_011317285.2). Taxonomy (NCBI): domain Eukaryota; kingdom Metazoa; phylum Arthropoda; class Arachnida; order Scorpiones; family Buthidae; genus Androctonus; species Androctonus mauritanicus. The sequence continues at coordinate 50,696 of WUQG02014443.1, read as the reverse complement.
TTTCATCTTCAGTTAATTCTAATAAAACTATTATTTATTTTACATTACGACGATATTCAATGGAGACTGTGATATCTCCATCTATTTTACGCCAGATTAATATCCGCTTCTTAAATTATCTTAGTTTTATCACTGGAGAGTCATTCAGCCATGTGTATAGTCTCTCGATAGCATTTTGCTACAGGGAAACGTCCGAATATATTACGCTGCACCATGGTAGCGATAGAAAAAAAATGCGGCTATCGTTAAATCGAAGCAGTTTGAGAGTTGCATTTTAATGGAAACGCGTTATTCTTAAATTTAAATCGCTAAATGCGCGATGGCTATCTATAGATTCCGTATGCCGTTTAAAAAAAGTCCAGTTTTATAACAGACTGTCTTTAAGTAAAAATGTTTTCAGAAAGTAATAAAATTTACTGTTTACGACAGATAACATGATTTTCTGCAGTTCCGTATCTGTATTATTTTTTTTATTAACCGAATCAGTGTTTTAACTACAGTATAAAGTTCCTTCCGATATAATATAATGGTAATCAATGTCGTCCTAATAAAAAAAAATCTCTTTAATAACAATTTGATGTATCGAATGTCGAGGTAATCTCTTTAAATATCTTAAAATCTAATTTATTACTCAAAATTTCGGTTTTTTTAAAACGGTAATCATAATTAATGGATCGTCTAAATTGCGCCAAACTTGGCCAACATTAAATTAATTTTGTTTGTAGTACAAAGAATATATACGTTAATTTTATTTAAATTAATAACAAAACCCTGCGACATTTTTCATTTTTCCGTAAAATTTAACAATTCAATTTTAAAATTTTGATCCTTGATTTATTTTTAAGATTGGGATGGTAGAAGAGAACTTTTTATTATTATCGTTCGTTTCTTACGCGATTAGACGGTGATAAAATATACTAGAAAGTCTAATATTTAGAAATAGGTTGGATGGACAGTAATACGAAAATCGATAATGCACTCTAAGCTAGGAATTCATTTTCTTGTGTGCCACATAATTCACTTTGATGGTACCTGTTACGTTAAGTCTGATCCAAACAAATGTGGTGGCACTGACGATATCTTCTGACCAACTTATTGTTTTCACCACTACATTAACCTTCGGTAATGACTGAATGGTTTTATCCGCCTTCCATCTTTAATGTTTTGTTCTCAACTGTAATTTCTGTCCGTCATCTGCCTTAATCAAAACCATACTCTATCATATTATTGTTATTATAGTGAAATAAATGCGAATATGTCCAAATTTTATTTTCCTATCGGTCATGTCTTCGGAAAATCATTTAATAGTAATTCAATCAATAATGCGGGTGAAGTTACACGAAATTTTCCAGGTTAACATTTTTCTAGTAACGCCTATCGATTCGAATTGTTAAAAGATTGTTTTCCGTATATATTTACATAGTATTAATTATTTAACCGGCAAAAAATGCAATTTTATAGTTGTTAACGAAAGAGAAAAGTTATGGTAAAAATTCGCCATTTTGTTTGGCTTTTTATAGAATAAATAAATATATAAATTTCGTTAAACATAAGATTTTGTTTATAACAATTTATTAATTTAACCGTAATCGTAAATATGACCACAACAGTAGAAAATTTACCAAAATATCGATTTTTACCAATTCATAAATTTTCCTAAAAAGAAAATTAACTTCGAGTATTTATTTTGTGTTATTGTACCGGAACCTATGGACAGACGGGTGACGTCATAGTTTTACTCCCTCGGGTAATATTTTCCTCATCCTCAGTAAGGTAATTAAACGAAACTATTGGATTGATACTCGATAACTTCGTGAATATTGATTGTTTTCTTTGGTGGCATGGCGCGAGAAACAACAATAAAATATAAATTAATTCTCACGCTAGGAATTGTTTTCGATTAAAATATTGTTCTGTAACTAAGCGCCTCGTTAAAATCACGCATTGCTTAACTGCCATCTAAGGATATTAAACAAATTAGTGAATTTTATCAGTCTAACAGAAATTAGATCTAGTGAGAACGTTTAGATGATGATCGATCGGACAAACCGACCTTTATATTGATTTGATGTTTTCAGAGTCTATTTTAAGGTAAACCAATCAATTAGCTCTGTCGACAGGTAAATTTAAAGTCAGAATATAGATTTACTTCATAAAAACATGAGTAATTGTGTAGACTGACGGAAACCGTACGAAGAAACTCGACCGTAATCATCCATTGATAGTAAATATAGCTAAAAATAGATTATTGATGTTATTTTCCTGAACTATATTCAGACACGCAACTATTTAAAAATTTCATTGTCGTAATTTGTTTCCATTTTTTTTTATGTGCAGAATTATTTTCACATATTTTCATTTTTAAATTCTTCGATCGATATTTTTTATTATTGAAAATGGTAGAAATTTTTGTTTAGGAATTGTTGATTGGCTATTAAAAGTTTTTTTTTTTTTTTGGTAAATTTGCATAATCAGTTTAGGTTGTATCGGCGTATATGTGACTTTTAAATGTTTTTTTTTTAACCTTTTCTGCAATTACAATCATTGTAAGAGAGAAAATAGGATTTAGCATTGACAGATTAGATAAAATTCCTTTCTCTTTACGACTCGATTATCAGATAATGAATGTCTCAAAGTTAAGAGGGGATAGAACTTAGTCTGATTTAATGCTGTAAGAGATTAAGTCGAGCGCGAAAATAAAGGCCTATCACGCTAAATTGAACAGTGAGGCCTGGCCATTAAAAAAAAATGCTCTTCCTTAAAAAATGTGCGTAGATAAACACTTTAATCGCACTTAATTAATAATCGCGTCAACACTTTAAAATGCCGCGCCAATATGACAAAAAAAAAAAAAATCGGAATTTCGTGTAAAAATGAACTTAAAATATCGATTTACTAATTAGTAATGACTAATAGAAAGCGATTATAAGTTATCGCATTTTAATGTCAAAATGATTGGAATGCTGTTGACAAATATGCGTTACGTTTTCGTTTAATGTCGGATTATTCATTTGACTTTTATGGTTGTTGGCCTTTCATTAATTTAATTAATTACGTTTAAAAAGTATTTGGTAAGATTAAGTAAAGCAATAATTACTAATCTTAAATTAGAACTAATTGAAACTGAATTATTGTTTTCTTTTCTGGCTGTATCGTTAATTTAACAGATTGTCATTTCCTTGGAACTATGATTATTATCGAGATTTCTTGAAAAATCTATAATAAATGTTCAATTTATTTACTAAAAAGTTTGGTGATGCTTTCGTGTTGGCTATTTCTAGTTGTTAAATGATATCATTTGGGACAATTCCCGAGTGTTTCATTACCTTGATGCGTGGACCCAGGTGCAGTTATATTTAGCAGAATTCAGTCACGTCAAATTCACATTTGTTCGGTTAGACATCTTGTTTTCAAACAGTTTTTCATCTTGAAGTTTGAAGGATTAGTTAAAATAATATTATGCCAAGAATATTTTACTCGGACTAAAAACTATATCATAGAGAGACAACCTAATTGCAGAAACCATAATTGTGTTTAATTATTCATTAAACGAAAATTTTCGCTTTTCATATTAGTTTTTACCAATGGCACACAGTCTTTGATTTGTACTAAGTTTTGGGTTTGTTAAGTTTTGAGCCACATATGGGCCTCGTACATCGAAAGATTCCTTTCGAAAATATTATTTTTGCATTTACCTCGCTTCAACTTTTGGGGGAATACAGTTATAAATATCCAACCCGTCTTTCCACCTTTAAAAAAGATTCTGTCTCTCTACAGAAATGCCTATTTGAATTATGCGAGCACTGTTTGGCTCAATGTTCTAATATAAGTTTTAGGACAGACATTCAAACGCATTTCAAACTTACATAAACGATGATAATGGTACTTTTTCACGAATATAAATTCATAGTACGGTTTTCGTATTTATTTTATCCGTCTGAAGATGACCTGTACTAGATTATTTCCGAATAAATAATCGATTTTTCGGAAAACTATAGATTAAATATTTGAATTTTTAGATTTATGCGATTTATATATATAGCGTGTAATTTATTTACCTTGACGAATGTTTGTTTATTACTTTTATTATCGATAAAAATTTTCAATTTTCCTCTTATTCGTATAAAATCGTCATTTTGCGCGGAAATCTGCACTAAATTGCAGTTATGTGGATGCACTCGTTTCATTGAAGAATTGCGCTGTAACTTATTGCAAGCGCCGAACTCGCATTCGATGAAGTGTAAAAATGCGCGTGAAACTATACGATACACCACGCAGTTTTTTTTTTTTTAATTTAATGATATCTATAAAAACGAAAACACAAAAAATTCAGCTTTAAACGCATATTTATAGTAAATATAGACGAATAAAGCCAGTAAAGCCATAAAGCTTGAAGTTTGCGTTGCAATTCATGTAAAAACGTGCGTGGCATACAAATTTTAATTATTCGCTTTAATTTAATCACGATTATTAATGGATGCAAATCCTAAGAATTTATGTTACAGAATATTATTATTCTTGATCGTAGTTCAACTGATAATATAATTCGATAAGTTGAAGTTTTTACAAGTTTTCCTCCGACAATTTTCTAAGAAGTCGTTCATTTTTTTTTTTTTTAATGGTTTGACTATCTCGGAATCATTAAAACTTTATTGTCGAATCTGTAGTTTACATAAAAGTTGTTTTTAAGAACAGTTTGAATGCTGTTAAGCTTTATCAGCTAAATAATCAGATCACCGAACACAAGTTAGACAAAATTACTTATCATAATATGGCGATCGAATCGATTCTACAGCTCTTTCGTTTGTGTTTCTGGATTGTCAAACGGGCGTTATCTGCTCAATTTGATGTCGAACGACCACCTTCGAATCTGATCGATTTTTATATTTCGGTGGAACGTACTCTCAGGATTTATTTTCAAACAAGAACTGTCTGCACCGAATTTTTTTTTTATTTTTTTCTTCCTATCTTGCTCGAATTATTTCCGGAATGCAGCGTAAACTTAATGGTATTGAAGTCGACTTGCACCACTGATTTTCTATCATTGTTTCTGACTGAATATAGTACAAACGAATCCAGAAATTACGATCGAATCTTCGACTGAGGATTAACCACGATTTTATCGAACAATATTTGTAATTATATCGATGGAATTGCCCGTTTCTATATAACTATATACGTGTTCGGATTAACAACAAAAAAATGCTAGCTATCCATTAGTCAATCTGGTACAGTACAATATATATCACATATTCTGTGTATATAATAAATGGATTTTTTTTATGTACAAGATTGACTAATGGATTTTGTAACCATTAGATTATATATTCTATATACAGTATTATGCTACATTTATGTATAATGCTTAAAAAAAATTTTTAAAGCAAAACGTAACTAGAATTTGGTAAACTTAACGGATGCATTACTGGAAAAACTTATTCTTTTATACTTAAAAATGTTGTTATTCTTTATTTTATAGTTTCCTAAATTAATAAACAAAAATTATATAGAAAATATTTTTAATGGATGGTTTCTGGATATATGAATCCATATTTATTTTATATGAAAGCAAAATTTATAATTTTAAATCCCGTATAAAACTTTCAATGACAAGTAATAACGACGAAACGAATCGAATGTATAAAAAAAAAAGACGAAAAATGCTCTTAGTTGATGGTTCGAGCCCACTTTAGACGCTCTTCATCTCGTAAAAGATGGTTTTAAGTTGATATCCTCGTAAAAGTTAAAATTAATCTCGCCAACGTTTTATCCGTCACTGTTATCTTCGGAATTATCTTTTATTACCGATAGCAGAAACATGCCAACAGGTAAGAAAACGGCCCTCCGAACACGTGAGAGGGGGGAAAAAGGTAAAATATGCATGGCTAATTTTTTAAATATTAAAAATCTTCTTATGAAAATTTATGTCGCTAATAAGGAATCACACCAGCTTTAAAGATGGAGCCGCGCTGGTTTTCGGCACTCTAGAAAAGATGGCGGCAGAAAACTAATGCGAATTGATACAGATGTTGCTATCACGAATCACGATATGATAGTTGCGGTAAATAAAATCGCTAGCGTAGCAAAAGCTATTCCACAGGTAGTTTATGTCACGTTGCAATATCACGCAAGAAAAAAAAAACCATCGAAAACAAGCGTCATAGATTCTCCGGGGAAGATTTAAAAAGAAAATAAAACTAGTGTGTTAAAATAGAAAAAGAAAACAAACGAAATTTATTGTTATTTAATTTTAATAATTTAGCAAAGTTTAATTGTGAAAAATGGATTTAAAGAATATTTGGAATGAATTCAAAGTAACCAATTTTCGCTGATTAAATTTTTAATGTTTATTTAATGTAAAAATTATTCAATCTTACTAGTAATTGGTTATGAAGGCGTTAGAGCAATTATTTTTTAAGCTAAAAAAATCATCTTGTAGCCATTAAATGTGTCTAAATTTTACTTACATTCTACGAATTTTATTTAAATCATTAAAATAGCTCAAATATTAACGTATTTATTTACACATACGAAACAAATCCGAATTTTTATAAAACAATTTCTTTTCAAATTATTATCTAGCATCAAACGAAATTATTTTTATTTGCACAACAGATTTGATGCTTGGGATCGAAAGCGTGATGACAACGAAAAAAATAAAGAATAAATACATTTTAATCATAGGCAGCTACAGTATTGTATAAATAATGAAAAATATATTTTCATAATACGACTACATGTACTGTATCGTACTTGTTTTTTAAAATTCATTATTAATTAATTGTATGTACTGTATATAGTTGTCTACTCGCATAAATTAATTCGACCGAATGATTAAACTGTAATTTTCTTCAAAACTTTTTTTTTTTTTTTAATTTTCAGCTTTGGTTAATTGTGTTTTGCTCGTTTTAAATGGGATTAAATAGGATTTTCGTATAATCAATTTTGTTTTCGTATTTGACCTCTTAAATACGGTATTGGCTTACAAAATCGATGTTAATAAACCGTTCGAAAGTTTATAGATTTTAGTAATCCCGTAACAGATCTTCGTTTTGTTACAACTCTTTATAATTTAATAAATATAAAACCAGATCCGAATTAATATGACTAAGAATTAATTCATTTTTAATTTTATTGAGATTTATCAATTTATGCCTGACTTTGTTAGTGAAATAATGCTTTATGGAAATTATTATATAATGATTATTATATAGCCTACTGTATAATGGCAAAAAAACCCTCAAAATTTTATTTTTGACATCACTATATTGTAAAGTAAGGTGTGTGTGTGTGTATATATATATATATACCTTGAATTTGCTTAGAAAATGCTGCTCTTAATTAGTAGATTAGCAGAAATTTGTGAAAATTTCTTTGCAATACTAAAGGATGCATTATCATTACTAAAACATTTGAACTCTAATGGCTTTTTATGCGCAATTTTAACGTTAATTTAAAATTATACATAAAAAGCCAATAGAGTCCAAATGTTACTTTTTGACATCACGGTGCTTTTATGCAATTTTAATGTACAATTTTTAATTGCGCATTAAAATTACATAAAAGCATCGTGATATCAAAAAGTACTGATATTTATAGCGTCATCCATTATTGTATCACGATGACGTTAAATTAGTGTGCCTATGATATCACTACGATAGGCATTGACCATAGTAAGTCATATGTTACCCTACACGGTAACGCTTAGCGCCATCTATTGTCAAAAGCAAAATAAAATTTTGATAAAAATTAAATGTAATCCTGTAAGATTAAATGATCTCGATGAATTAAATTATGCGGCGTCAAGGTGGCCATAAATGGTAGAACTTCACTACCAAATTTCATGAAAATATACTAAGTAGTTCAAAAGTTATTAGTGGGAGACTAATAATTTTTGAACTACTAGACACCAGCTCTATCTTGTAAGCCACCATTTCTTTTGGAAAGTAGGTTAAAAAATAATCTAGAAAAATAGTAAGCTTATTTATAATTTTTATTATTATTAAAGTGTATGTATTATCCATTATAATTATTTTTTGCAAAGTTAGGAGACTCGTATTAGTTAGTATAGAATGTAAATCTGCTATTATTACATCAGATCATAATACAATTATATATTTTAAACCACATAACATCATAATATGAGTATTTGTGTATTTTATACGTTTACCTGAAATTTGGAAGCATTAATAATTACTTGTAATGTTTTGTTTGTTATTAAGTCTGATAATATTCTAGAAACTAATATTTTTATTAAGATTTGAAAGCTTTTACAAGTTATCAAATTTTTAAGGTTGCATCTATGCTCATTTTGTAGTTATATACATTATGTACTTTTTGTGGGCGTTAATGATTAAAATAAATGTTTAATAATGTTATAAATTTTAAATTTCCAAACATTTGTAATGCAATTGTATGATTTCAAAGCAATCCAAAAGAATAGTTTTTCTAGAACCATCTGGTTTCATTGTTATTTGTATTAATAAATTAATAAGAATTTCATAAAGAAATACCACTGATGCAACATTAATCAAAATTCTTAAGTTTTTCAGATATATTTTTATACTTTTTGATGCTATGTTGAGAAATAGATAGATCTCAATCTCTCCAATTTTTACTATACGACTGAACCATTTATAAAAACCAGGATTCTATGATACTGTTCATATTGAAGTCACTGCCAATAATTTTGATGGTATTCCTAGAGCAATATCTGCTTTCAAATTTGATTCAGCCATCATAAAAATGTGTCGCATACACTTGAAAAAAACATTGTTGAAACTTGGATGTGAAACGATGGTCTTCTCTTTAAAACCACATGTTTTATATCGGCGATAAAATTGTCGTGCCGATGTGCAGGGGACATAATACATAATATACATTTAACCCCCATTCCAAGGTCGCCTAAAAAGAAGAAATGGGAATAAAGTGCTCATTTACCTCCAGCTGTTAGATCGGACTTTCAATAATTCAATTATCGAGGCCTCGTAAATCCTTTTGACAGCTTTACTCCATCTACTAGTAAGCCGACTTCAATACCAGAAAAATTTACGCTATAGCTATGCTTCAGGCTTATTCTCACGTGCTTCCTAAAAATAGTAAAATTTTTCTTTTTATTTCTATCTTTTTAAGTCTTTTACCTCTTATGTTAGTCATCATCTCCAGTTGTATAGTGACTGATATGTTTCTTAACATACATAACTAATATGAAACATTAAACATTTCTTTTTCATTCGTTTATATAGAAGCGCTCAAGATAGAATTTTACAGGCATATCCTGTTAATGCTATTATTCCGCGCAGCACTGGTTCGTTATAACACTTTTTTTTATAAAAAATATTTCTGATCCCGCCAATCGGTTCATCGAAAAGGAAGATACGTCACAACCTGCCATTTTGTAAGAATGAGCATTACTATCTCTGTCAAGTTCAATCATATTTGGGATTACATTATCCAGTAATTTCTTTTATTTTAGGTTTTTTTTTCATTTGTATTCATTTGATTGTAAACCATAATGATAAATATTACCTATTAAATACAAAATGTATTCAATAAGTCATTCCTTTTATTATAAGTAACTCAATAAATCCTAATATATTTGTTGTAAATAATAAACTATAATGTTGGGAATACATCTTCATTAGGATTATACTATAATGAGCTCATATAACAATGATTCAGCTAACATTCCTATTTGAAGGAACACATCACCAGCGTTAAAGTAGGGTAATGACTTTTGACTTCCATTTTGTTTGCTTCACTTACCCTGTATCTAACTGACGCCATAATAAATGTTTTTCGTAAATAGCAAAGCTAAAGTGTATCATCCCGAAATCGCGCTGTCGACTGATGTTGTTAAGTAATTCGTGTAAAACGAGATCTTGGGAATAGAATCTAGCAACTTATTTATCTTTGACACCAACCGCAGTCTACTTTCCCAAAAAGAAACTCGAAAACTTATGGATCTGTTAATTGGTTAACGTGTACAAGGTCAAATGTCGAAAACTTTGGTAGAATCCACGTTTATAAAGGTAGATTCTACATTTACTATAATGGTTGTAATTCATGTTTATAAACGTGGATTATATGCATTAAAGAAAGTAGTTACCAATTAATATGGATATGTTTTCGTGGTGAGAAAATATCTGGAATGTAACGATTGGCGAATTTTGGTGGAACGAAGATAGGTAGACACGATGTTAATAAATTATAAAGGTGACCTCTTTACCAAACCAAAATTAGAAATCTCTGTTCATGATGTCATGATGGAAGCGAAGCGAACGTTTGTTAGCCAATATTATAAAATTGGCTGGCTTATTTTAATTTAAAAACAAATCCTACGTAATGAAAGTGTATAAAATGTGCTTTAGCATTTAAAATCAATTTTTTATTCGAGCAGAAAGAATTACTGTATATTTAATAATTGCACGCAACGCAACAAAGTGTCGATCATTCAATTATTTGGACAAAAAAAATTTTTTATGTCATAAAAGACGCTCACTGATTTAAAAAAATTTTTTTCTTTTTATATTCTATCTATATTAAATTTTATAAATAAAAAAAGATATTTTTGTTTTCTTTTCTGTGATACATTTTTGATGCTGCTTTAAAATTTTATAATGTTTGATTAACCTGATTTTCTTTAGATGGTATGTCGGAACCGCATTGAATCGAAAATACTCCGGATTGTCTGCGTTCTATTATATCATACATAATTATATATTTATAAGATGGTATTTACCGACTAAATTAAACGGTTTTTTATTTTATTTTTTTATAAATTTTGATTATTCCATAATTTTATATAAAAGAAGTAAAATAAAATATATTGAATAAGTATTAAAGCGCTGTATGTAATTTATATAAAAACATCTTTACTATACTTTCGCTAATTTCTAGAATTTTATTACATTTTTTGTTTTTTAAATATTTTGATAGTTAATATATTTTTTTTAATTTCAAAATTAAAAAAAAATTATTTTAAAAGGAATTTTTACTGATATCAATATAATTCTCCTCTCGATTCGTTTTAATCTAAGAATAAAACTATGTAAGAAATTTTTGCTTTTTGTATGCTATGTTAATATGCGGCCTGTTTTCAGATTATGATTCTATTATTTTTGTAGTTAGAATTCTGTCAGAATCAAAGCAAAAAATCTAACCAAATAATTTTAAAACCACATTTTCAAACTTTCTACATTTCGAGTGTGCTTAAAAACGTTACAAAAAGTATTTTATAACTTCTGCCGTACTAAAACACAACAACAATAACAAAAAATAAAGCATTTTTATCAGAAAAGCGAAAACTAAACGGCTTAAAACGTGGCTGAAACATTAAACAAGTTTTGGTACTAGCAAAAGAAAAGTGTAATTAGTATATATTATTCTTGTTAACCAATACTTAAATACAAAAATATAACGAAATTATATTTTTACATTTAAATGTAATATTTTCCACAGAATTTTCGTGTTTTATTCCTTGAAATTTAAACAAAAAACTTAACACTGAATGAATGAAATTTTCATTAAAAATATCTGTCCTTTTTATGATTAAACTTAATTTATTTGATGATAAATATTATATTAAATGTAATCGTTTCATTTATGATTCAAATTATAATAAAAATAATCAAACATACTAAACTAGAGAACGTTGATGTTAACTATATATTGAAACTATTAACTATATTTATATATATATAAATATTAACTCTAAGTCATAATTAATGTATTATTAACTATGACTTAACGGTTAGATATGCCATAATTATTAGCCATTGTTAATACTATAATTCTAAAAGTCTCAAGAGATGAAACTAAGAATCGAATGGACGTACAGTATAGTACTGAACTTTAATTTCAGAATTAGAAGAAAGCGTGTTCGACTATATTTATTAAACTAAAAAATAGCACTGGTTAATTAATGCAGCATTTTGCTATTTTAAACAAGTGTATACTATTAAAAGAATGTATTATTTCATTTATTTTAACACCGATAAGTAAAAATAGCCACGCTTTTTGCCACACAAAAACGGATATGAATTTTTAGGAATTTTCGCCTAATGAACGGTTTTCCAATATTAACAGTACGGTACAGTTAACAGTGTACGATATAAAATTAAAGTTTTTATATTTTAATTAGTGAAAATGAATTTTCTTTCTCGCGTAATATATATTTCTGTATATAAAATAAAATTTTTCAAGCACTTAAAAAATCTGAATTAATTAAATTGAAAAGAAAAGTCTGATAACGGTCCTTGTCAGGAAATAAACAGAGCAAAGATTAAAATTTCGTTATTTACAGAACGTTTGATAACAAAAATTCAAGTTTGCATTTATAAACTCCAAATCCATTCCATAATTTTTTATCGCATGTATTTATTATTTTAAATAAAAAACATCGATGCAATTTTCTGATATATTTAAGTTGACCACTAGTAACAGATTTCCTGTGCATTCCTCTTACCTTACTTCAAAAAGTAAATGTAAAATTTCTATGAAAACATAAATTTGTTTCAGTTTGTGTAAAAACTAATAAACATATTTTCAATAATTTTACTAGTAACGACAAATAGTTGCTAGAAGTATTCTATATTATAATTTGTAATTGCTGTGTAACAAATATTTGCTGTATTTTTTTAAAATCTTTTTATAAATGTCAAATGAAATAATCGGCTCTTTCGAAGTATATTAATTTATAGGCCTAGTACATTTTGTATATAAGCTTGGCTATGATAGACTAGATGAGCCCTATTTCTTCAAGCGACGCAAATATTTATGGCAACTGGATGGCACTATCATTATTCTCGACAAATGACAACATTTTTCAATCTGTTGATTGCTAAATAGGCGAATGAAGGCCCCGAGATAGGCCGCTTACGTCAGAGGATGATAGACTGTTCAGAATGATAATCAACAACGCAGTTAGACTATTAAATATTTTCCAAGGGATAGGATGGGATTCGATCCCTGGTCTGGGTAGAACGCCATATGTTTCCAGATAGTCCGGCCGACAAAACAATACAATCGCAATAAATTAAAATATCCGTTGAATTTCACACACCAAATATTGGATTCGCTAATTTAAATCCGGAAAACTATTATCAGATTCCTGTCCTGTAATCCCAAAAACCCCTATATAATGATTTTCGTCAAAATAGGATTAACATTAAAAATCCGTCAAATTGGGATCGCCATTTTTGAGACTCCTTTTTGAGTATAAATATTTTCAACCTATATACGAAAGGATATTTTTCTCGGTGGAAAACACTCGAATGATTGATAAGTAACGATTTTTAAGCCATAAAATAAACATTAGAAATTTAGCTTTCCCTTTTCTACCCCTTTGGGATGAAATTTTGAGTTGCCGCATTTTTTCGAATCAGTTCAGTAGTCTCTCTATAACATCTCCAAATTTCATTCAGCTTTCTAGATCATAGGAAAGTATTCAAATTCTTGCGGACATACATACATACATACATACATACATACATACATACATACATACATAATCCCTAAAGCGTTTTATATACTGCATATAATTAGATTAAGACCAGCCACCAAAAATGAGAAGAGAAAAAAATATTGATTTTTATTTTATATTTAAAAATCTTTGCATTTTAATTGCATAAGCTAATGTTTATAATTTAATTCGTATGTGATGACATTTTTTATGATAAAAAAATATGTAAAGTCTCGGGCAAGATTAACTCAGTTAGCGAATTAAAATATTCAGAATTTATCGACAACTTTATTCTTGAATAAGTACAGTAATATGTTTTAAGAAAGCGTAAAAATGAGTTTTATATTAAGCTTTGTTTTCATTTTAATATATCGATGCAATTTCGTATCAAAAATTGTGTTTTAACTTAATTATTAAGGGAATTTTCCGATATTCTTGTAACATATCTCTACCTGGAAGACAGACATAAACACGGTATATCGTGTATGGTTTTTTATTTGCCTGGCTTGTCATTAATTTCATTTTATAAATTGCTTATCTTTCCAAAGAAAAAAAATGAATAACTATTAAAATGCAGTAATCTCTTAAGTCGTCACGAATAATCTACCGTATAAAAATTCATTCGAATTCCCACACCAACAATATTTTCAAACGGCCATAATTAAATAAAAATATAAAATATTTTTGATGTTAAGAGTATATTCTTTTGGTAAAGTAATCATCTTATCGATGCTACGCGTATCTCGTTTTTGATGACATTAGCATAAATATTCGGGAAATAAGTCCTTAAATTGGATTTAGAGGCGAATCTTTCGGGAATGCACCTTGTCGTTTTATTCCATCATCTGTTCCAAATAATATGCAGACTTATATAAACTTTTGTTTTGGTGGTTTCTCGGCATTGGAAAATCATTAAATGCAGACCGGTTGGGTTAATGGTTGGTAATTAAATTGGGAGAATGTTTTGAATAAAAGGAGGAATTTTTAATAGATGACATCTTCGACCACTGTCCTGTGACGCCAGATGCAAACAAACTCAAAGCGTAACTCGCTCTAAATTTTATGATAATAAATTATTTAAATATCAGTCAGGTTTTTTTTAATTTCCGAGATACAGCAAAGAGTGAATATCATTTTAAAATATTCTAGAAAACAAGAAATATTTAAAAAAAAGTGTTAAAAGGAGAATAAACAACGTAATACTGTACTAACAAGTAAGTTTGTTCCCGATTATATTAATTAATTCAAATTTTAATTTTTTTTAATCATTAGTGGAATAAATAACTGTTGAATCTAAAAATTACTAATTAGCGTGTTTTTATTGTATATTTTCCAGTTATAAAAAAAGTTATTGTTTAACTAGCAAATTTTGAAGATATCTAACATTTTCCATCGACTTTTTATTCATAAAAAATTGTTCACCCCCTAGTTATTAATTATCTCTATAGGAAAATATCAAAATAAAATAAATAATAGTCGCAACAAGTATCTTATGTTTTTAAATGTAAAAAAAATTCAAATATCACCATATTATGTGATATATCGTGCAAATATTATATTATTATTAATTCATACCCGAGATGGAACCATATTTTTATATTGAATGTTTGTTTGTAAATAATAAATGTTTGCCACATCATACGCTTTAGTTCCTATTTAATTTTCTTCCAAATCCATAATCAATTTTGGTATTTTTAGAATATGTAATGACTTTTCACCATGGAAATTGCCATTTATAACGTTACATCTATTATAAGGTAACATTTCGACTTACGACAGTTCTCCAGAAACTAATTTAGTTGTTAAGATGGCGTTGTCACAACAATGGAGAATGATTATTATACGAAATTTTTATGTATATTATTAAATAGTTGAATGGAATATTAAAATATAAGCTTGGTTTAGAATTAGATGGCCTCATAATCCCCTATTTGTCAGATTTTAATTCGTATAATATAGAACATTTGTATTTAATATGCCTTATTTTACTATTTGACTGACTTGTGAGTAAACTGAAGAAAAGTTTCAACTAGTCAACAATAAATTATTTACGGAAAATGTTATATTAGTTTAAACAATGCAACAATGAAACTTTCTACCTTTTCACCAAAGTTTTAATGCGTTTTTTGAATAGTAGCATTCTGTTTCAATCATTCTGTCAGATCCAGTATTAAAGAAATAATTCAGACAAGTGAAAAAAAAAGAAATTCGAAAATTTCAGGGAATTTATTAGGCTATACTATGTTATAACAGCAAAATTGACATCAAGTTTACTCGGTTCTCTTTCTCCAACAAAATAGTCAATGATTGAATGTTATAAATAACTGTTAAAATTTTGAATTAATTTAAAAGAATTTTCAACTATTTCCGTCTTAAAACAAGATTAAGTGATGAAATTTCAATAAAGCTATCTTAAATTTTTCGTATTATTTCGTATAATTTCCATGAAAGGGCCGATAATTATAGGTTTCGTGTCGACATAGTTCAATCTGATAAAAAAAAAATTGAATAATAAAATCGTTAAAAAAATATTTGTAATGGCATCGCCAGAAGATTTTCTTTAATCTTTCGCAGTTTGAAATAAGTAAATATCGTTAAGAACAGTAGAAGATAGTTATATAGTCGAATCAAATTTTAAAAAAAATTAGCCGCCATTTTAAATTACTGATATCGTGACTGATATTGTGTAACACACTATCGGTTATTTGATACCGATATAATCTTGTTTAAATCCGTTTGATATAGTTTAAAATAGTGTATCGATCACCATTTGTTTTAAGATGCTAGAAAGAACTACTAAATTTGTATTTATTCCACAGTCGATTTGAAAAACATCCTCGAAAATCTACAAACTTTTAATTTAAAGCCTTACAAAGTGGATAAACTTCCTGCAAAACTTTGAGTATTTCTCGACTATACATCTACTGAAAACAATAAGCGAAAAATTTCTGACGTTGAAAAGCGCTAAAAATTTCATTTTATGCATGATTTTTATTTTTATATATTTCTAGAATAGAAATTGCGAAGAAAAATAATTTCTTTTCAGTTTTTTAATGGATTCTTTTCAAATTCCATTTACAAATTTTAGTATTAACCGAATTTTTTTTTTTTTTTAATCTGTAACCTATTTAGAATTTCCTTTTTCGTTGCCAACGAGTTGAATGAGATTACTGATGCGTCAAAGTACGAAAAACATATCAGAATGCTTAAAAATTTATAATAAATAACGAGTTCGATCCAATAAGTTTTAAGAATAAAGTTTTTCTTTGGTCGATTTTGTTATCTAAAATGGACTGTCTCATTAATCATTATACTGTCGAAGTTTCGATTATTTTTTCCCTGATCGAATTCACAATATCCTGACTTTTTCTTTCGAAAAATCGAATCGTTACGTAACCATTACCATTACCACCATTTTTTAAAAAATAATTCTCGAATATATACTTCTATAGCGAAAAATACAGAGCCACTTAATGGGGCCCCGTCTAGACAAACATTGGAAGTTTTATACAAATCGATATTTTTTTAAGTATAATTCGTTTTTTGGAACTGATAAACAAACAGAACTTCCAAATAGTCACTGAAAAAAATTAAATCTCATGATTTATTCATTCAAATATATAAATTTCAACAGAATTTAATCGAATAATCGGATTTATGTTTAAGCCCTACAGCTTGATTATAAATCTGTTTTAGCCGATTTTCTAGTTTATATTTGGCTCGCAGATGGATAAATCAATTAAGAAAAAAAGAATATAAAGAATTTTTTTCAGAAGTTTGCAAATTAAATTTTTCGGAAGGTGAATAACACAAAAAAAAAGCCAAGTTGATAAAATTAGACCATATATAGGACCTAGTCAGCCTAGGTTGGAAAAAAGTTAAAGTGCCTAAAGAAAGTCATAAAATATTATTAAGATTCGAAGAAATTTTAATATTTTATTTGAAATCGGAAGAAAAATTTTTTCATTGTAGGACAGTAGAAAAATATGAGTTTGGTTCGGTTTTTATTGGCCGTGCACTGAATCTTTAATTAAAAATGCTTGTTATTTAAAAAATGCATAAAATTTTACTATTACGTGAATAAATTGATGATGTGGAGAAGTGTTTATTTTATTATTATTTTCTGTTTAAACTAAGACAATGCAGTGCATGAGAAAACGTAATCTAAACTAAATTAGGCAGTAGTGGAAAAAATTATTGCATCACCGTTCCTTAAGTAACATATTCAGCTATCCATCCAACCGTTGTTTGTAGCATGATTGTTGTAGTACCGACCATGTTCAACAATAACCAACAATTCAAATAAAAATATTTATTGCATCATTTAATACATCCCAACTGGATGCGCATTAGTGAATTACAGTAACGACTCAAATGGCCTCTCGTTCTAAACAATCTAGTAATAATTTGAAAGGAACCAAATAAACTAATCAGATGGTTTCACAATCAGAAAAAAAAATAACGGTCCTAGTATTTATCTAGTTCACCATTCTACGCAATAATTGGCGTGCATTTCTAAATTTTGACAAACTTACAGGATGACGCAATAATTTTTTCCATTACTGGAAAATTAGAATCGACTTTTATATAATATTATTGGATCAAACTAATCATCTGTATTTCATATATTTGCTGTGGTTAACTGACAACTGGTTAATATAAGTTCCTATATATAGATATCTTAAGTTTTTGTTTTTCACATCAATAAAATCAAATTGCATCACTTATCGTTGAATTACTATTAAGAAGTATTTCTTTTAAACCGAAGAAATAACCACGATTACTGAAACATTTTCGAAGGTTTCTACTTCAAATTCGATTAAATTGCAGACGATGTCAGAATTTTGATAATGCGAAATAAAACTTAAACTTACCTAGAAATTTTTAAGCTACGTGAAATACGTTCTTGAATATTTCCAAGGATTCTTCTAGGATTTCGTAGTTAAATGAATGCAGACAAGATATGCTTGGTTGAATCAGAAATCTTTTTTTTTCGAATTTTTTCCATAAAAAATTCGGTCTTTTTCCTTGATCGGTCTCATCACGAATCTCGTCAGCCAATGATGAACAGTGGATGCTGTGGTATATATCGTTGTGCAGATTGATACGTGCTCGCTTTTCCAGAAACGAACTACTAGAAAGATTCCTTCGAGGAAGAAAGTCTTTTTAGTGAAAACTGTTTATAAATAAAAAATTCCTTGGTAGAACGAAAAACATATAGGCATATATCTCAACTTTCTTTCCAAAAAGATTTTCGATCCTTTACAAGAAGTTATTTGTAAAAAAATCTTTCTTTGAAGGATTTCGCCTCTTTTCAAGAGAGAGAATGAAGTTTACATAAGGGAATAGAAAATTCTTCGAGAAAGAAAGCTTTCTAGAAAGGATTCTCTAAACTTTCTAAAATAAATTTTGCTTATTTTCCGAATATTTAATTTTGCTTATTTTTTGATTTTTGACAAATTTTATTTTTAGTTTTTCATAGTAATTTTAAATAGCTTATTCTTTACATATCACTTAATGTTTAAATAATTTTATTAGTTACGCTATTTAATTGCTCTAAAACAATAAACAGCGATTGCCTAAAGAAAATCATAGGTCATAAATAATAGATTAAGATAATTACGCGTACTTTAAAAATGTGTTGCAGTTTATTAAAGAGATATGTACGCTCTTAATCATTTTATAAAAAATATTTTTTGTGGTAAAAATATATAAATAAATATGATTTTATTTCACACAGATAAAGAATTATCTCTAGGATTTATATTATTCGCTAAAATAAAAATTATATTTTAGAACTAATATGTTTTCTGATTGTTCCGTTTCCGTGATTATTTTTGTGAAAGAATTTAATCATCACTTTCTCATTTTACAAACTATTTTAACAGGATAGATGATCTTTATGATGTTTTGAATCTGTGCTCAAAAATTTAATTTGGATTACGCTGTTAAGAATTAATTATAGCTGTGCTTCTAATTCGATTGTTACTGAAAAAACTCAATGGTCAAAATTCATAAAAATAAAATATCCCATACCAGAGTTTCCTTAGATTTTCTCTGTATAACGAAATTTAGTTTGAATCATGCTTTAATTTTACATTTCCTTTCAGAAAAATTGTAATAGCATCGCGATTTCTCTATAAAATTGCAAAGTTGAATTACGAAAATTTTCATATTCCATTTTCCCTCTTCATGTTACACAGTTTCGATTGGGATTCAAAAATGTTAGATGATGCTCTATAACACAGCTAATTTTGCATTATTATTTTTATCAGCATCGTAACTTATATCGTATTTTAAAATTAAAAATTTACTGCAAATATTTGTGCTCAGTTAGTTTTAAGGCACCAATAAACATTGAACTCGCAATTTTTTTACTAAAAATAGATGCATAAAACTTTTTCATCTTTAGTTTCACCTTCTTTAAAGGTTTTATTATAATTTTTTGAATTGAAATTATAAAAAATAAAATAAAAAGCAGATATATAGGAATATTGTATTGTATTGTAGGAAAGTGGAAGCTTTACACGACCCTAGCATTGCGACTAGTATGGTCTGTTGTGCATTCCCAACAGGATCATCCCATAAAAAGTCCCGTTTTAATCCCGAAAGATAGTAGCTTCTTGATTGAGACTGTAAAAAGATTTTCTGTTGCAGGAAAATGCAATTCAAGAAGGTCATATCTTAGCCCCGAAAGGATCACACATTCACACAAAATGTGAAGAGGAGTTTCATATCTTCCTTGACATCTTCTACAGTTGGGACTGTCAACAATCCCAGTTAAGTGATGTCTTTTATGATGACAGTGTGCCCTGTAAGGAGCTCTGTGATAATCCTAGCTTTACTTTTATGCAATGCAAGCAATTCTCTAGTTTTTTATATTGGAATAAGTTTTTAATGTTTAAATATTGTGTATTTTTTACATAACTAATGAAAATAATTCACAAAAATATAAATCAATAACGAATCATATTTACATTTGTTTTGAAGATATAGCACGATTACTAATAAGCAGAATGGTGGAAATCATAATAGTTTTAAAAAGCAAAAACTTCCATGCATTAGCACCATCCTGCATAAAACTCAACGAAAGCAAATAGTGAAAAAAAATTCAATTTATATTATTATTATTATTATTATTATTCAGTGATATGCGCTATCCATAAGTTAAAACATTTTCTGTGAAAGACCGAATGTTGTATTATTCTGAGAAATCATATAACTTCGTTATCATTGACCAAAAAAATACAACTTTTTAGTAGTTACATTTCTAACTTTACGCATTACAGTGCATTAAGCGCTCTGATTCCCTGCCTAAGAGCAGTGAACATGGTCTGACATTTCAGTGTATCTTTGTGATTTATGTGAAAACTGTGAATTAAAGAAATGAAATTGGAAGTGTCCTTGCATTATTGTTATAACCAATTTATTTTCCTTTTGCTGGAATCCATTTTCTAAATGTTTGTGTTCAGCTCGCACTGTAAGCTCTTTATCGTTTATCTTATGTAAAAGTGTTGCAGTCGGGTTTCGATTTCGTATGAATGTCAACAATTCAATAGAATTAGATTTGTAAAATGCTTTTCGGTTTTAAACTTAGAAAATTTGTGATGCCTTTGTAAAAAAAAAAAAAAAAAAAAAAAATAACATTATAGATTGAAAATCCTATAGAAATGTGGTATAGTTTGTTTGTCTCATTAAAACGAATTTATAGAAAATTTATTCGGTATTTTGCTTGAATTTCTTTAATTATATTTGCATAAATTACAAAAAAAAATTTAAGAAATGAATAAAATTTTGTTTGCCAATATATTAAGCCCGTACAGGAATGTTACATTAATTAATTTATCTACAAAAATATATGTAAATTTTTACAGTTAGTAAGTAACGTTATGCTATTTGTGACAGAGGAAAATCTTTCGAACCAATATGATTTATGCACGACAAATATTTTTATTTACTTTTTAAAGTTTCGAACGGCTGCCGTCTTGTAATCGTATCACACAGGAACCCGAAATTATATGTATGTATTAGTTTGGTTAATAAATATGTAAGGAATGCTTCCATAAAAATTTCAATTGTCTGTAATGTTATACTTTTGAGATATTTTGCAAACAGACTGACAGTGGACAAAGCGAATATGTAAGACTTTTTTTAAATAAATTTATTACAGATAAATTCAATCCGATTCATCAGTAGGTTAAAAAATAATGTCAACATAAAATAAATTAGTTTTATGTCTGTATATAATAAATACTGGTAACCGTGCGTTTCCTTAGAAATATGAAATATAATGATGTATCTGAGGAACTTGACTGGATAACAAATAACGTATTGAAAAGAAACGAATTTTATATGTTCGATTCGATTTTTTTGGAACAATTTCTTTGACAATTCCGTGAACAAAACAATTTTTTTAAAGGAGTATTTTTTATTTTTATTTTTTACGTGCATTCAGAAGAAATATATATATAGTTAGTTCGATGCTTATCGTCGCTTTAATGGTTTGTAACTACAAGACAGTCTGCAAGAATTTTTTATAAAAATTAATACGCGAATTATATATGATCATTTATATATAAAAGTTACAGGCTTTTTCTTCTTTGGCATGCTGCGTAGATAGAATCTAGAATTTACAACCTATATTCATGGTAGTTTATGAGCGGAGTAATGGGACAGGACTGCCAGTTTTTTCTGCCACAAACCCAGAAATTACTCTAACAGCTGGCCAGGCACATTACAGAGTTGGTCAAAGTGAAAAGTATGATGGATGATTGCAGTTCGCTTTCGGTTTCTCTTCATTGATGAACCAAAGCTTTTCTTTTTCCATGGGTTAAATTATAGAAAGCGTTTAAAAATAAAGACGAGTTCAAGAATTAAAATATATTGGTAAATCTCTTACCGACCATAAATAATGCTATAGCTCTTTAAAAATTTTAAATGAAAACTTTTGCAAATAGTTTCAAACATATAGAATTTATAAAATTTAAAATATCGCGGTCTTATAACGGAATCCCTCCAAGACTTCAAGATTATTGTTGTTAAGATGCGAAAATATAATCATCAAACATTTGATCTAGAATGCTCTACATTATTTTGTCCTCGAGAGATTTTGCAGATGGTTTATTTGACAGATGATAAAAAAAAAAAAATAATTGTGTAACATCACTGCTGTGTATTGTATATCAAAATTCCTTTCGGATGACCTACGATAATGTCGTTCACGTGCAATACAACAGAAATATCGATATCAGAATAAATATCAAAAATTGTCACGATTGTATTATCATTGAGATCTTCACCCATTTAGCGGTAATAAAATTTTGTTCCTGCTAAAAAGAGTTTGAGTGTTATCGATTTTTGACGTTTCGAATGGCCGCCATCTTTAATGAGATCCATAGCATTGTCAAAATTAATAAACATACTGTATAAACTCACAGTATCTGGATCGATACGATATGATACGCATTTAAAATTTGGAAGCTATGCGATGTTTGGTTCTCAGATATCTCGATGGACGAATGAAATGAATATAATATCTACAACAAATTTCATAAAAAGAAAACGTGTTAAGAAGGAAAATTTCTACTATATTTACTATTACACAATATAATTCTACCGTATTTATAAAATCAAAAATGTGTATCATGTTAATTTAATAATCGAGTTTGATTTATTTACAGGTTAAGAAGACATTTAAATATGATTTTATATTATTTAGTTGGAAATTATTTTTAATATTGGTTTATCGCCATTTATAGCGTTTTAGCAGACTTTAAAGCTATAAAAAATTGACTTCGAAACTTCCGCTGGTACTTTGAATTCGTTTTTATAAAAATGTTTCATATTCGCGCAAAACATACTTCTTTACAGGTCAACTGCTACCCAGTCGTGTATACTTACGATCTCTATAAGAAACGTACTCGGTGGATCGGATGATATTCGTTCTACTTTATCACCAGTAGAGTCCGGAATTGATTATACGCTATATACTTTCTATCTTTATGATCGGTTCCGTCGCCATAGATCTAGTTACTGGAAAAATCCACCAAATATATTTTAGTGTATTCGTTAGAATTGTTGTGCCCAGCCAGAGTCGAGTTGTATGGTCCTCTAGAGTCTAGCCAATTCCGAATAATTTATCCTGATTATTTTCTGATAAAATCCGAAATAAAAATTCTCCTGAATTTATTGAAATGAAAAATAATACCATACACTTTATTAAATATTTCTATGCGGTGATAAATTTAGTTTGTTTTTTTTTTAGAATTTTATTCCGAATATTACTATTTTCCCATAATTCTGATATAAACATTTCTGTTACTTTTACTTTGTAGTCTTGTAGGATTGGAATCGCCATTTTTACGCTACTTATATAATTTCATACTAACATATTATATGCAAACACGTAATATATGTTCATAAAAATAGTCATTTGAATTTTTCGTTTATTATAGAACTCAGTTGTTAAATGTGTTAGGAAACAACTACATCTTTAACGGAATAGTTAGAAAAATTTTCGATTTCTCCAGGGCTTTTCATTCGCATTTCAGATCTTCCGGCTGAATGAAAGAAATTTAATTATCAGCAAGAATGTAAATTAATTCAAACTCTAAATATTATTTATTTTGTGTATTACAACTTTTAATTAATCAATTTTTTCCTCATAATTGATATGAACTTCAGTTAACCTTTTATTCTACTGTTTCTGTTTTAAATCTATTTACGTGATCTGAAATAAAAGCTTAAAAGTGATGTTAACAATATAAATAAAAAAGTTCGTCAAATGTCCTTTCACCTCCGATTAGTCTTCTTCTATTCTGAAGTTTACTAAAATCTTCCAGTGAATTTTTGGTAGAAATTATTATACTTACCCCAAATGCACTTAACTTTTGAGTGACAGATTTCAATTAATCAAGATTTAATTTACGCAACCAATTTTACATCCTCCTTAATTCTGTCAGGCTAAGTGCCACCAGGAAGTTATTTAGCTTGATTTAAGAGTCGCGTAAGTAACATATGCCTTGCTTGCAAAGTCTTATCCTAAAATAGTAATAAGTTATAAAAATTACTATTTTCGTTTTATTTTTCTGTGCAAAAAATATTTTAGTTTTTCGACTGTAATGTCTCGTAATTCGATATATTAGAAAAATCCAGAGTTGATTTTTGTTCTCTATTCTTCTTCTGCATTGATGACTATTCCATTATTCCACTAAACTATTTGAATTTCGAATTCATAAAACTGAACATTGTGTAACACAGCGATCAATAATGGCAGAATAGTTTACATTTGAAAAAGTTTGCAAATTTTATTGAATATCACACTTTCGAGTTGAAAACGAAGATGTTTATAATTCTATCGATAATTTTTGAATATGTTCACATAAAATGGAAATTATCGTCTATTATAACTATTGCGTATGACTCAAAATTTAGGCTTCTGAATGAGATCGAGTAGAAATCATTTTATTGCCCATTAATTTAAGTACGAGACGTAATATTCTCTTTATGAATATGCCATCGATTCTACTACATAACACAATACAGGAAGATTATTGTTCGATATATCATTCAGCTTAGATATTTCAGTTCTCAAAGATCTATCATACAGACTTAAAAGGTTTAATATATATAGGGCCTATATAATGTTTTCTAATGTAAAAATTATCTTATAGAAACTTTATATATGAAAAGATATAAATATTAAGATTGCAAATATTTATAAACTTGAGCATTTGAAACATTTGAAGTTGCATACAGCGTAATTTGACTACTGCTTTTCGTTTCTAAATATATTCATTTCAACTTCAGTTTATTGTATAACATTGTCATCAAATTTTTATAATTATTTATATATCTAAAAAGTATTATATTTTCTATGTTATAAAAAATATTTGGATAAAAATGGATTGGGTCGATTTTGTACTGAAGTCTTAATCAAGCAATCGGTTGTAAAACTGCAATATTTGAAACTTCGATATTATCGTAAATCTTGATAATCCGAACTAGTTCCAAGCATTTTCTTAATTAAATTCTGGTTTATATTCTTTCATTCGAAAGTTTTAGTCATACGAGTCCTTCTTCAATATCACTCTTATCAATATTGCTAGCGAGTAAACATCCATGAAATGGTTTTCGCACATCATGAACGAGCCACGAAGTCGTCATGAATTTACAGATTATTCCCGAATTAAATGAGAGCAGATTCTATGTTATTTGTAAATTTGATATTTATGATCTGATATGACTTTACAAATTCATTTTTCAAAAGTAAATTTTCGAAGATTTTAATTAGAAAAAACTTAAGTTGTTGAATTTCACAATTTTCTATTAGCGTATTAAATTTTAGAGTTTTCTGAGTTTCTCGTATGATCTATAAGAAAATAAATATGAAATATTGAAAGTTATCCATTCGATGTCGGAATGGAAATTATAACCACTCTATTTATTCTTCATTTATTAAAAAAGATACTAATATTTTTATGCGTGAAGTAATCTGATTTTGCAATGGTAATGAAAATTTAAAAATTAAGTCGATTTTTTGTTTTGAAGTGTTTTAATGTTTCTTTTTATAATTTACCCGCTGGCTAAATAAAATTTTAGAGATTGTATATAGCGATATATACATAAAGAGATTATATATAAGCATCGTACTGGCAATAAGTAGGAACAAAACAATTTTATGGCTAATCTGATCAGCAATGATATAATTTCACTAATACTCTGCATTAGCATTTTAAACTGTCTACAGCAATAAGATTTTATCGTTGAGATAGTTGATGAAATTTGACAGAGTAATAATGAAGATAAATGACGAAAATTTTATCTGTACACAATATAATTTTGTTTTCCGATTATTCTTCTTACTTATCTCTCTCATTATAATTTGCTTTTTCTTTCTGTCATTCGAAAAGTTATCAAAAAATAGACCAAGAAAATATTACTCGAAACCTTTATGATAAATTTTACCTAAAGCTTTCAATCGCTACCAATTTCATCCGATAAGTAACTACAGATCTTCCCGAAAGATCGATTTTTATGTGGAAATATTTTAAGAAAACACTCCGCATAGATCCTATAGATTTTTATAATTCCTGGTAATAAGACAAAATAGATAAAACAAATCCTGGTAGGCTATATAGATCCTAAAAATTGAATAGGAGAAACTGCTTTAAGATGGATTCCCTTAATACTGCGTGGTAGCGAATGCTGTTATTCGGACTGTCGAGCTTCCAATTAAATACTTTATTTATATCGAATTATATAAATTTTTCCAAAGAGAAATTTTTAAAATGAAGATTTTTCAAGACATTTCTCTTTTCGAGACCATCCTGATACTATATTTCGACGCTGATCGATCCGCAGCTACCTCGGATGTTATACAGTATGACAAGTGTCTAGTACCATCAATTCATCGGGAATAAAACAATTCTGTATTATTTTTATACATCTAATATACTTTATTCGAATCTGTTATTAAATGCTCGACTCGTTGGCCAAATTTTGAACTAACTTTTGCTTTTAGATTCGATTATAAAATAAGAAGGAAAAAAAAAATGCTAGGATTTAGAACTATACCGTATATTGAGTTTATAAAAATACTTAGCGAAATATCATTTTATTTCGATGACACGATACATCGAAAACTGTAAACGGATGAAACCTACTTATCAAACAGGATTTCTAAAAATTCAAATCATCTTGAATAATTTAATTAATAATGTAGACACGAAACTAAATTAAAAACTGACGTAATTACTGTAAAAATATTTAAAATATTTTCTAAACATTTTCAAGTAAGTATGGCAGAGGAGGAAAAAAAAATCAATAGAGGTCTAGAAATTCTGAATATGTTAAAAATAAAGAAAAATTTAAAGTAAACTTTGTTATCCTTAAGGAAACACCTATGTTGTGATTATACTTTATTACAAAACAGGAAATGATTAAAGTATTAGCGATTTAATTCGATTTTATAGATAATTTTGATTATTTTAAATTATTATTTTATTCAGTAGGACGTATAATAGTATCGATTAAAATATCATCTTAGATAACAATAAAAATTATTTTTATTTATAAAGCATATTTTAAGAGTATGTTTTACAGATTATTTTATAAATTAGTGTATAATGAGAATTTTATATCTGCACCACTATTATTCTTCGATTAAAGTGGGAAAGATTAAGTAAATCTTTGGCATAGACTGTATTCATGATTATTTTTTAAATTTTGGTAGAGATTTTTTCTCTTTTCTGGAATTTGAACAATACAGAATAGTCTGGTTAATTTTACAGAATTTAATGATCATTTGATACAGACAGATAAGTGTGTCAGACAGCCGCTTTGTTGGCGCAATAACATTTTTTGATAGAAATTTAAAGAAAATTCAAAAAAATTGGAATAAATATTAGTTAGTTTTTAATAACAATGTTAAGAATTAAACAGTTTTGTGATTAAGTAGTACAAGACAAAATAAACGTGACATTTTAAATTTGATTATTTAGTAATTAGTGCAAAATAAAATCGAGACGTTTCTTAATTTTAGACATAAAACATTTCTTATCTATACAAGAAGCTTTTAAACTTAAGTGGTTAAAACTTCTCTCGAATGCATGGTGGTTAAAGACTATTTTTTAAAATTTTGTAAAACTATTTTTCAATATGTTCGACATTCTGGACGGGATAAATTGCTAAAAAAAGAAGCGGACGTTTATATCAATATTTTTCACAAAGGATCAATATTGGTGCTTTTTATCCACTAGAACGAAAAGTTTTTTTTTTATCCTTTTCGTTTTTTTGTGTGTAATCAGTAAGAATGTACTTCTTCAGGCCGAGATTAGTGATCAGAATTTAAAGGATTAATGTTAAATACTTTTTAACAAGTAGTTAAGCCAAGAACTGTATGCGCTTTCAAACTCTGTTTCATAAAAATGTTAGAATTTATATTCTGTGAGGATAATAAATTTTCCGATTTTTATTTTGGGTTTATTTATCATAATACGTTTCATCGAGTTGGGAAAAATGGTGTAACGCTATATAGTCAAGCTTTGTTCTCTTTCGACGTTGCAGTTTTATTTTTGTTAATGTGTAACAATAATATCAATAAAATATAAATTAACCGTGTCAGAGCACTCAATCTGCTGCGAGACTGTGACATTCGATAAGGAAAAATGCCAAAAACACTTTATTGATTCCGATTCTGGAGAAGGGAGAAAATAGTAGTTCAAGTAATAAATGATACAACCCTACAATGTATCCTTTAAGTAATTCATTTTTACACCACAAAATTATTTACTGACGTGTAACTATACACTTGGAAAGAAGTGACATACCAACAGAGGACTGCGCATGAAATTTTATGTTAGGAACTAAAACGGTTTTTCTCACAACCATTACCTTCAAATAATGAAAGTCAACATCTGTTAGCCTAATATAAACTTTTAAGTCTGGTAAAGTAAATTCGAGTCGACTCGTAATGAAGTCGTATTGTTAAAATGTCTGAAAATTCGAAAAAAAGATATAATTTTATTTCCCATTTCTAGAAATTATTAAGATTATATTGTATATAACAAAAACTTTGAAATCTTTTAGTGGTATTTAAAGTAAGGCATTTTTCGGTGGTTATATGGTAAAGTTTATTATTATTATTTTTTTTTAAGAACATAAAAGCGAACACAGATACACAGCGAGAAGTTGCGATAATAACTAACGAAATTCCCATAAGCATTACATTAAGCTTCTTAACCAAACTTCTCTATTTACTTCCATTTGTTTTTAACTCGAAATAGCGAAATCATATTTTGAGAAGATAAAATGTCAGCATTGCAGATAATATTTATCAAAGTTTCTATCCGGAAGAAAAGAAAGAACCAGAGAGAAAACAAGAAGATTTTTCTGATACCGGTTTATCTGTTGATTATCAGAAGGAAATAAGGCTACAGGTATTTGTTCGTATATAACAGGCTTGTCGTGTGGAAAAGACTGATTTAATCGTTTCTATTAATTTCTCTGAATTCGTATTCGATGTCAAATTCCTCTTATTCTTCTCTATGCAATTTTTAATAGCAATTTTCTAAGAATTATTTTTAAAATTTTGATTATTTAATGCCAAAATAAATTGAAAATTTATATAAGTTTGAAGAATTAAATGTCTTCATCAATTTTTTTAATTCGGAAAAAGTTATAATTTGTTGTTGTGTGTAGAAAGAAAACAGCGCTTTTGCTTATTATTAAAAAAATGTGCATAAATAAAACATTTAAATTATTAAATTTCATTTATTTGTGACTTAAACTTAGAGAAAGTTATCAATGTAAAATAATATTTTATTCACAAATTATTTTTCATCATTAATTTATAATAACAGGTTTATAAAAAAAGTAATCTGCATGGAGATTTATATAACTTCCGAACTTACTATTGAAATGATCTGATATCGAGCGTAACCTTTATTAATATAAGCGCTATTTTTGCCTATGCATGAATTCCGAAAATACAAGCGCAGTACCATAATCTATATTGTTTTAGAAGTCGATCATTATCATATATGAATGATAATAGATGAAGTATAATGCTTATCAACACGTATCTGTCTGTTGAGTTATGCTAGTTTAGTTCCATTCTTTTCTCCATCTAAAACTATTAATTAAGCGACTGATGTTAATGTTTTCAGAGTACACATCATATTTATATCTCGTAAAGCAAACTGTAACAACAATTATTGTGTTTATTGCAGGCGTTTACCTCGAATTAACTTAATTAAATCAACATGTTAGGCTGTTCTATGCTCTGTAGGGACTCATCCCATTTATATATGTCGAGGAAAACCAATAACTACAATTTTATGCCATTAACAATAATTTATTGATAATTCTCTTAAGAAATTAAAGAAAATATTGTATGTTTAAAAAATGAAATAAGGTCGTATCCGAGAGCAGTTATGACTTATTTATAATGTAAATTTAAGAATAAAGATTTAACTTATATAAGAGTCTTAATGAGAAAAAATTAAATTTGGGATGTCAACTAGTTAAAGGTGATTATGTGAACAGAAACTTCACCAGATGTCGATAATAGTATTCGAGAGGAATTTTCCAATAATATTAAGATTGAAAAGCAAAAAGGGACGCTTTTACTTTGATAGAATATTTAAATTATATTGCATGGTTTATAGAAGAATGTTAAAAGTGTCGGATTTGAAATGCTTTTAAGATGTTAAAATAGAATAAAAGTTCAGTAATAACTGCTAGTAACAGCTGTAAAACGAATACATGTCACTATTCATTATCATTTATTATCTGATCTGTCATATCTTTCAGTGTGATATATCATTTAAATTTTTGTTTATACAAAATTGCTAGCTTTCGTAATCTGACCCGATTTTCTGGATTTGTTATTATTATTTTTACTGTTACGATAGGCCTATGATTATTTTTGAATAAATTTAACTTTTCATTCGCGTCAGAAGTGATCGGTGTTTTCAGATGAAACCGATCAAATGACTACGAAATAATCAGTTTGAACGGAAGCTTTACTTTCCTAAAAGGAAGGCGGTTTACAAAATCACACGTATGCTCTACTGTTCTATGCCATTCGATGGTTATTAAATAACGGAACCATCTCAAAATCTTCACGATTTTTCCAGATTTTGTTGATTCGTATAGTTGCCACACCGAATTTCAGAAGAATACGTATAGTCATGGCCATTTTAGAGCTACCACGGATTGCTAGCATCCATGATAGGATTAACCGAAAGGTTGAGGATGGGTTCAACAGATCGCATCTTGATGTGAGAAATGTGAAGATGTGAGATCTATTTTGCCACCTGAAGGATCTCTTCAAGTGAAAAGTAAATGTTTATCACCCGAAGGAGTTATCCAGATCCTCGACGAATTGGCCAAAGAGTTAAAGAATGAGGAGTTAAAAATGTGGCTCTATATGATCCGGAATCGATTCTCGATTTTCAATTGGAAAATGGACGTTTGAAACTCGCCGCACTTGTCTGATAATTACAATGTTGAATATTTTTTATCGTCCCGTAATAATTTCTGAAGCAGTTGATAGATTTTAATTAAAATTTAGCAGAATCGTCGTGTCATTCGTGGTCGATGCCATATTTTAACCTCGTATCTTCAACCGTTCCAAAATTATGGATACGAAATAGGCGGATCGGTTTATTATTATTTAATCCGTAGTAGTTATAACCATAAATGAAAACATTTAAGAAAGTTGAGCGGATATCACTTCAGTTAAAAAAAAAGTGTAATTTTTCAGCCGTAGCTTATATAGTTTATTTCTTAGCAAAGAGGTATAAATTCTTTGCTAAGACTGTTGTGCTATTAGATTGACCTAATGAAAGATAAATTTTGACTTCAATTATCGAAGTTAATCTTTCATATTTAATGCGAAAATAGCGCTTTCTCTTCTGCTTTTATGCGCTGTTTTATAAAAATTAATTATAAATGCCAAATTTTTTAAAGATTCTAAACGCGAAATTTTCCCTTTAAATACGCTATTAAATATGGAAATATCTTACTGATTTATAATGACAGTTTAATTTTTTTTTGGTCCATAAATCAGATGATTTTCTATATTTCTTAACGATTAACCTTAGTAATTACTTATATAATATTTTTGCTATAAATATTATCGGCGTGTAGTATTAATTGAAGCAGGTTATATAGAGATATTGCTAAAGATAATTCATCGAGTCAATCTTACATTCACCATTATTATATAAATGGCGTCGATCGCATCACATCATGCGTGATATGATCTAAATCTTTAATTATTTTTCCAATATTCGATGCAATATTAACTTGTCAAATTCTGAAATAATAATCTTTTGAATATAGATAGCAGCGTGATGTATTAATATATCTTATAAAATATTCAGTTTTAGATAAATTTATATTCCACAAGTAAAATTGGAGAGAAAAACCAGAATTCAAGATTGCCATAATGGATCAGTGTTTCTTTTGAGCAACTTTTTCTTTAATGATTTCCATTTTTGGTATTATGGCTTATGATAATCATATTTCTAAATTTTAGTTTGTTTGATTATATTATTCATTGAAATTTCTTAAAAATAAAAGAGATATTTTGATTTATGAGCAATTATATTAAATTTATTCCTTCTCGATAGCTTTGATGACCTATGAGGTCTGTTGGAGAGGTGGAAGAATGGAGGACGATCAGGAATCGATTCTATATCCTCCTGTGTTGACAGCAGAAAATATTTGGCTGTGAGATATTTCCTAGTAGCTGTTTGCTTAATTTTAGTCGTACAAGGTAAATAATATTTCGCTGTGTCAGATGTGCATCTGATATAGGCATGCCATCGTATCTAAGACGTCTTAGATAAATATTTTGCAACTTGTGTAGGTTGTTATTTTCTCCGAAGGAACGTACCCATATTATTGACAATTTTTACTGAAATTTTGTGAAATTCTGGATTAAGACGAAAGATCAAAGCATAAATTTTATATTATCCAAACATGTTCTCTGCGAAAACAAGAGTTCATTGGATTTCAGATGTAATTTTTTAATGTTTGTACTTTGTAGGATAACTTTGCTATTGTAAAACCAAAAATAACTCCTTTGTACTCTGCTATGTATATATATGTATATAAATCGCCTATAGTCTGATTTCTTGTAAATTAAGATATAATTTCAGATATTTTACATACAAATTTTCCGATTAAATATAAAACTTGAATTGACTGCCTACTTTTAGGTTTGTCTTTACAATTCAACAAGTAATTGAGACTCTTGTAAAATCTTTGTAAGGCATTCATTAAAGCGTTATTTATCAGAATTCAGAAAACTTTACCATCATTTTGTATTAATAATACAAATTTTAAATACCAAAATACACTTTTCATAATTGTTCTTAATTTTTTTCATCGTTTGTTCCGATGACAGTTATCCGAAATATGTTTCCAATGGTAATCCTTTTCGAACTATGGATGATCCATGCATTTTATAAATTGTTTTAACTTTATTTTTTATGATTTCATTTATATTGAGAATTATATTTACAATATATGCATTCATTCAATTACTTAGCGAACTATTGAAGTTAAGAAGCACAACGATGATCTAATGAGATTATTCGACTTTCATTTTTCAAGTACAGCATGGAAGTTACAATGATCAACTTCAGTTTTATTTAAATTATATAAAATTTTTCTGGTTACTAAAGATTGTTTAATGCTTATTCTACGAGTACAGTTAATAAAACAAATAACCTATATATGGTTCTTATCCGACCATGTTCAAAGACCACATTCGATAAAGTTGTCTTCTTTCGTAAATAACCCTGCAGCTACTTCAATATCTATTGTAGCCATTGTAAACAACCTTAATTGACTCCTTTAGTGAAAGGATTCTTTTAGAAAATAATCCAGAATTTTTATCTTAAGAAATAAGATATCCGCTGGCCATAAACAAAACTTTTTAAAGATATTTAAATTCTGAAAGTCGGTAATAATTAACTTAAATTTAAATATATTATAAACATATTCAGGCTGTTTTTCTTCTTTCTCTTCTAATTTAAATATAAAAGTATTTATAGCTTATATATTTTTGATTTAAAAATTCCGCTTAGTAAATATAGACTAGCACTTCTACCGAAATCTGTTTGAATCCAAGAGCTTTCAGCCAGAGATTTTAGCATTGATTTTTATAGAATGGATAAAAATAATCTAAAAAAGATAAAATGAATTGCCATTTTGAAATGATTCGAGTTACGAGATTAAAAATGGCCATGCATTTTCATTAAATTACGTAAAAAATCTACCAACTATTCAAAATTTACTAGGAGAGGGAACAGACAAACGAATAGCTAATGCGATGATGAGGTATAATCCTTTCGAGAAAACCTTTTGTAAACCGTATTGCTTACAAAATTTATTGCAATTCCATTAGAAAACTGCCATTTTTGTAATCTCTTTAGTTTTCTTTTCGGTCTTAAACATTGACTTAACGTGTAAGGTCATTTTACTCCTATTCGCCATTTTGTTTCGCAGATAATAAAATTAATGGAATATACCGAATCGTAAATGGTTCTTAAATTCTAATTCTCGTTTTATCCAGGGTTTGTAGGAATGAAATGATGTACTGCACCGTATTTGTCAGATTGCCCGATCGATAATTCTGATTACAATATAATTCTCTTCGCAGTTTTGACTAACACCAATGCGTCGCTTCACCATGCAATTGCAAAATCACCATTTATCACAATAAATTCAATCGAAATCGCTGCCATTCCGAATAAAATAAGGAACAAATAAACGGTGCCAATACTTTTGTACGCTCAAACGCAAATTTTGGGAATTATTTCGATGAAGTTGCAGTAATGTGATTAAATTCATTTATATAAAACTATCTCTGTGCAATCGGATTAAATTTTAAATTATTGGATTAATATGGTGACATATTAAAAAATGTTTTAAATATTTTAGCAAAACTCGGTGATTTAATGAGTTATATTTCACCAAATTACATTATCAGATAAATAAATACTAGTTAATTAAATATTAATATAATTTAATTTTTAATTAATCTATGTTTTTATTAACTATTTATTATGAAATTCATCAAAAAATTTTGGTATTCTTAAATTGTTCATGTTTTTCTCGTTCTTTTAACTCTGATAAAACAAATTATTAAAATTATGGCAAAAATTCTGTGTGTGATTTCATTCATTCTTATTTCGATTGTTACGTAAGAATTACAAATATATATATAGCGTAATTTATTAAAAGGAGCCTCGATTTTTAAGATTATACAGTAGCTGTATAAGCTTAAAAATCGAGATAATAATTCGATAGAACGCTGTTTTCGTAATTCTTCAATTTTTCTCCCGTTCAAAGGAAGATATATAGTTATTAACGGGTCACTTATATCCTTAATACTCGACAGGTTTGAAGATGAACATCTATTACGTAGTTTGTACTTATTATTTGGATGTTATCCCTGAAGAGTCATCGATGCGGTCCTCTCGAAAGAACTTTCATTCCTGGTACCAAGAGTAAAGAAAGGAAAGACATTAAGAAATACAGTCGATGGCCAACTGATATATAAAAGAAATGATGATGAATTATATCAATATTTTGATAGATTAAATCTATTGTTCATTTCGTAATGGTTAAAACTTTTTTTTTATCATTAAATGGTGTACACAAAAAGAAAAACAAACAAAAATTCATCATAGTGAAAGGCAACTTTCGTCTTTCTAATGGTTCTCAAATCGTCTTTTGTTTTTTTTATAACACTTTATACGTAGTGATAATATATTTTTAAATAAATAATACAAAACGAAAAATATTAGAAGCGTGAAAACAATTTTTCTTACTTTATATTCTAAATTTTTTATTCTCTCATCGTATGTACGCGTTAAATTGGGTAAAGAAATTTTGGAGAAGAAAATTTTATTGGCCTCAAATGTTATTATTATTTAACGATAATATTGGCCAAAAATAATTGATGAGTTAATCAAAATTTAGCGTACGAAACGTCAATAATGCTATTTTTCCCGAATTATAACATCTGTCATTATTAGATTTTATGGATGCAATAAAGCATCCGTATTGTATCATTTTATTACTGTTGTACTTAAATGATATATCGATACTGTATACTAATGCGATGAAACCGCTTTAATAGATTAAAATATCACCACTTATCATTTAGACTTATCATAATATCTATTTGTAAATCGATTGTTAATACTAATTGTATCTTTGTTTCTAAATATACTTTCTCTATTAATTTAATTTAATTTTTTATTAATGAGATGATTTCAAACATTATTATTTTCTGTATGAAATTAAAGAAATTACTCTTTCTAAAATAATCTTATCATTATTTTTTATTTAATCTGAAAAGAATTAAAATAAATACCAGAATAACTGATATGCATATAGGAACGTTCACGCAGAATTTTTGGACAAAAACTCGTTGAAAATTTCTGATGATATTACCGAGCTTCTTTATAGAAAAATGTGTGCTTTCTTAAAATATGAAAGATGACTAACATTATGTGCCATATCGGTAGGGCTCATTAGACTGTAATGATGTTCTGAAAGATATTGAATGGATAACTGTGCCATAACAACGATTACAAGTATGATAAAAGTTACTCTAACAGCGTAACGGTCAAACTAGGATTTTTCCATATATTAAATATTACTGATATCAAGCAATTAGGACTAATTAATGCTGATGTAGAATTGTTAAAACCAAACAAATATAATTTTTAAGATCATTTTGAGGTTATTATTAGTTACCGGAAAGAAGGTATTTGAGGAGCTTTTCGTATCCGTTTATCATCCCTTTAATAGCGGCTATAAAAGAATCGGTTTTTTGTTGAAATTTGGTGAATTTTCCGAAATAGTTTAATTTAACTTAATCCATTTTAATGCTCACTTTTCATTAAGCAACTTAAAATTAAAGTTTCAGGTATTAACAATTTAATAAAAAATGTTACTCTTATCGATCGGCAAAATATCTTAAGAATCAAAACGTTCATATATTAAGGAACAATGCCTTAAAATTTTAATGTTCCGCTATCTTTTGATTCTTAAAATGTTTTATGGATGCTTATGAATTTTTTTACCTTTAGAATTTGTAAGATATTTTATGAAATATGATGTATTTATTAAAGCTTCCTGTGAATTCCCATCATGAGATGACGTCTATTCGAAATAAGATTCTGAAATCCATATCATATTTATTTATTTGAAAAATAACCTACCAACAGAGAAAAGCTTTAATTATATTTTTATATGTTATATTTTCTTTTAGAAAATAACGAATAGCAGTGTACTTCATTACTTTGTTCAATCAGTCTACCATTGTTTTTGTTTTCTCTCTCTCTCTCTCTAATTGATGTCGCATCGCATGAATATAACATAATCACATATATCATTGAATATTTGAAATTTTTTGTAATGATAAACAGATATTTTTATATAATTAGAAGGAATAAGCATTCTATTTTAATAGAATAAAGAAATGGCAGCCTGTCAAAACTGTTAAAAACAAGAAAAATGAATGAATTAAAAGTTACCATGTTAAATGGATTCTCTTATAATTGCTTCATAAGAAGAAAATCATTTAAAGTTTAACAGAAACTTTGCAGTTTCCTTCGATAATATAAAAATATATTTCTGTGATTCTAACTTAATTAAATAATTGGATATTTACTTATCAGTTTATGTTTTTGTAATTTAGAATGATAAATAAATATAGAATCTCAATGAAAAATTAATTGAGATTCTAAAATTAATATTTGTTCTTAATTAATTAATTAGATAATTAATATTACTGAAAATACGCTGCACATAGGAAAACAATATTGAGAAAGACTTTACTTCTAATTTTGTTATTCCAGTTAAATAAATAACTGATTTTTATATTCACAAAAATAATTACGTTATATAGAATTAATATTTACATAGTTTATATCAGAAAGCCATATATCATCTAGAAATTTTATAAATTTTTCTAAACATTTTTTAAAAAATATATTTTGATATATTAACAAGATTAATGGTGGAATTGTATTGCTTTTGTCATGCAGCTGAAAAAATAAATTCGACATGGTTAAGATCTGAATATCATTTTTCTTTGCATTTTATTTATGTATTCCGGTGGTCTCAAAGAAGCAGATGTTTTTTGTTTCTTTTCCTTCGGAAAATAGCTTATGAGATCATCGTGTCAGTGTTCTTATCTTCATTAATAACTCTTATCTTTTCAATAGGATCAAATCATATCTGCAATAAATATGAAACCATCTAGTGTGACTTGGTAAATCATCATTTAATTCGACGATATTCGTCCTAACTATAATCGTTTCCATAGAATTCATCTATTTATTATAAACTATGGGCGTAACAAAAACATTGGTGGAAATTATATAGATGATGCATTATTTTCAATCCGCCATTTTGAAAAAAGATGGAATCTAAATAGTAACTATATTCTTTAAAATTAATACCACTTAAATTAAGTTTGTATCGCTTTAAAATTGGATTTCTTCTACCACTTTATAGCCACTGAAAATAGCCATTTTTAATTACTGTATATATTAAAATTTTAGATGCTACAGTTTTTAAATGCAGTACTGTAAACTCTCTTTTCGTAAATTAGGTTAAGACCATAAAATTTGTTTTCTTACAGTTAGTTTAAATTTTTTTTTTCGTTTCATTAAATATAGTTTGTCTAGTGGATGGGAAAATTAAAATCCACTTTCAGACAACGACTAAAATCAAATCTTTCTAATGGTTAATGGACGATAGAGTACACGAGGAAAAAATCGATTCGAAATGCGGAAAAGTTAGGAAATATTGCTAAAATTTTATCAAAATCTATTGGAAAGTTCAGAATTACACGCATACTACGTACGGCATGTTAAAAGATATTTACAGTCTCGTATCAAATTATTCAGCTGATAATTAGATTTTTGTTAAGACCAAGCATTAAGATGCTTTAGTGCGATTAGCTTTCAGTCAAGATTTATATTAAAACGTTTTCTTAATTTTCATTTATATTGTTCGTCCTTTCTATTGAAGTAACTGAAATTCGATAGTTTGCCTCATATATACGATTAATGTCTACTCGTATCATTAAAAAAACGTAACGTTTATAAAATTTTCGTATAAAATATTTTTTAATTAAAATCTTTAGATGCGTATCAAAAGTCAGTACTGTAATAAATATTTCTAATCAAAAACATCTTGTAAAAAATTTAAATAACATAATTAAATTTTTATAATTTATAGTGATAAGTAGAACATAAATCATCCCCCCAAAAATTGCTCCCTTTTGTTTTTTTCTCTGTTATTATTATAAAGAACATCTCTCGTTGAGAACGTAATCACATCCTTATTTATTTATATGATAAATTTATAATTTCTGTTTCAAATCTATTTGTGTAATTAAACAATCATACTTTCGCAATTTTGATTTTAATTAGGACATCGTCAGACGGATATATAATCTCGTTTGCTTATCTGTAACACAATTAAGCGTGTAAATACTGTACAAACGTCAAACAGTACAGCAGTGATATTCCACTAGTCGAAAAATTTAAATAACAATTCGCGATAGGATATAAGATTAAATAAATACATTAGCGAGTAAATTACACGAAATGCTAAGTAAGACTGCAATATCCTTAGCAGCATTTACAATTACAGAATTTGACTCTGATTAACACAATCAATCATCATGATGGTTTGTCATTCATTCTCATTTTGTGCTCAGTAGTTTTCACTCTGGAAAATTTAAAATTGCATACGCTTAACTCATTCACTCGTGTTGTCTTTTTAATTATCTTTTCAGATTTTCAAATCTTAACATCTATATTAAACACACATTTAAAAAAAATTATTTGTTGTTTGTCCTTACTCTAAGCTGTATTTAACTCAAAATGTCTATAGTCTTTAACCTTATTTAAATCTGTATTAACCGGTGCACTTCTTAAATTTTTGCAATAGTTTATCAATCAATCAGTTCAGTTCGACGAACTTGTAAGATCCTCGGTTGCAAGAATAATTTTCCTTCATTTAACTCTGTCTTATACCGGTGTAGTCCAATCTTCCAAGTCAATTCTTCTTTACTGTTGTCCTATTTTCTAGATCGTCCTGTAGATATTGTACCAGAAAATATCATAAGATAGATCTGTTTGACCTTTTGCTCTTCATCTTTATTATTTCTCAGAATTATAAAAAAAATAAAACCTTAATAAAGATCTCCTTATTTTTGAAGTATTTTCATTCCGTTAAAAGTTATCTCGAAATAGCGTATCTCTCTGACACATTTCACCTCCACTTTAATCCGATATTCGATCTTAAATCCGTTAAAAATTATTAAGATAAATGATGCAGTCTGTGTCATTTAGCCAATACATAAATTGTATTGTATTTAATCATTATATAGATTGTTGCTCTTCTATTATGCAGCTATGCTTTACGAACTAACTTGTAAGTTAGAATGCGACCAGTTAACTTAATAACTCTGAGATTTTTGAATTCTAGATAATAGTTACGAGCCAAGGAAAACCTCTTTTATAAAATATCTGCTTTATAGATTCCTGTTCTGCTTGAGTGAAACATCAAATTATGTTTGGATCGAATAGACTATATATAGAAATACACTTCTTTGAGTTAAAAATCATTATTAAGAGTGCTAAATATACAACATATATATATATATATGGTAGATTGGTAGATACTATAGTTTAACTGTTGATGTTTATTCGTAAGCAGTCTCATCAAGAACAGTCAATTAATTTTTCTATTTGTAGAATCAGGCCTCACCTGCTATAATTCACTGCTGTCAAAAAACGACTGACTTCTATCCTTCCAAACAGACGATGATTTATCTCGTAAAATGAGTATCCTTTCTAACTTCTTTCTCTCGAAATTTTGAAAAATGCAGCTATCAAGTGAACGTAGAAAATCATTTAGTATATCTGTAATATTTGATAACCTATTTGATTTGATTCTTCTGACATTAAATTGCAATTCATCTTTGAGAAAAATTAGGAAAGATTTATTAAATGAGATTTTATCGTGTATCTGTAAGATTCTGCTTTTGTACTTGGCATACATTTTAAAATCATTTGCATGCTGTGTAGAATAAATTTGCTTGGTATCCGCGCCATTACTTAAAATTGTTTAGTAAAATTAATTTTGCGTTTAATAAAATTAGATAAAATTAATTTATATAATTGAAACTGAATGTTTAACAGTAAACTAGGAGCTAAAAATATACAACGCTGAAAATCGAAATGGGGTTTGGAAATAAGGAAAAAAAAGAAGAAAAAGTCTATTTGCCATCAGTTGTTTAAATCAATACTTGTACTTTTAGTCTTCTTCCATAACTTTTGATTCAGAATTGACAAATTAATCCCACATTTACTACAATAGTTGTTTATCCTTTCTATTCTTAGATTTTGTAACTAGTGATAGAGAAATCTCGCTTATATATTTTATTTCAAACGGATATCTGTATCGTTTTTTCATTCGGAAAAGAAAACTTATCATGGAAAACAAGTCGTTAATCCTTATACGTATCGATCGATTTTAACAAAACTTCACTTTTAAATACAGTATTAAGATTACAAGCAAAACTTTGCTTTACAGTTATTCACTAATGCTGAGATTAATATAATAATACTCTTTTACATCGAGATCGGAAATATGGAAGAGATGTTTGCCTTTTCACTCTTTGATAACACGATAATCCAAAGTTTTGAGAAAGATTTTTCGGTCTTCTGATATGTAATAAAGCGGATAGGAATGAGGCAGAAGAGAATTAAATTCAACATGATGTTTTGAAAAGAAATCCGTCTAATTTCCTTATATGTTCCCGATTTTAAAATTTCATTGAAGATGAGGAATTAAAAAGTAACCTTTTTGCTAAATCTTATATTAAAAAATATTATTAGCGAGCTATTTCGGGAGTTTAAACATCCATCATTTTTAAGTGGTTATAGTCGCGACGTAAACGTTATCTTTAATGGCAGAGCTACCTTACTAAATTTCACGAGTATCTACGAATTGGTTCAAGAGTAGGAATAAACATATTTTATAAACTTGATTTAAATAAAGGAAAACAAACTAAAGAGTTCGATTCTTATTTCGTTGTCATTTTTCTATCAAAGACTATCATTTAAGTCATGGGACACGTTAATATTATCATCAGTTGTTTAAAGTAAAAAGAATTTTAGAACATTCATTTAGAGTTAAAAAAATGGAATTCACATATTTTCAAATTTAGTGGATAACATATCGATTCACTAATTCTGTAGAGAAACCAGTAGAATTGACTATACCTTTGATTATTTTATAACGTGTGAAAATATGTCTAAAAAACATTCATATTTTGGGGAATCGTTTTTTATTGAAGAGATTGCATTATTATTAGTCCAATTTGAAGTTTAATTACCATTCCGTTATGAGAAAGCATTTCCAAATT
The DNA here is from genome assembly GCA_011317285.2 of Androctonus mauritanicus. Classification (NCBI taxonomy): domain Eukaryota; kingdom Metazoa; phylum Arthropoda; class Arachnida; order Scorpiones; family Buthidae; genus Androctonus; species Androctonus mauritanicus. The sequence continues at coordinate 8,250 of WUQG02014443.1, read as the reverse complement.
TTAAAATATCTGTATTCTCGATACTGTTTATCGTACAAAATTGACAATATAGTCCCGCGAAAATATTCTTTAAAAATGCCCACAATACCACTTTATGGCAGGTAAAACCTGTAACTGCTACAGTATTTTAAATTTCAAACTATGTAAAATCTAAATAATAAAAATGTAGCGTTATAATCTTCGAGTAATTACGAGTGATTTTTAAATTATTTTAAACTTAAATTGGAGTACAGAAATGATCAAAATTTCTACGTTTAATCATTTTTCTTTTAACTCGAGTATGCGAAGATTTTCACAAAAACATAAATCGCATGGTTGAAGATTAAATAAGGGAAAACTAATATTTTTCCAATGTGAGAAGTGAATGAAATGTTTGTCTAAGAGACGAAATCCAGAAGAGCGGGCTTTCTACTCTCCTTTTTATAGAACCTCCAATATCTATTCTTTTGCTGGATAGGTGCCAGTTACAATTGTAGTACCGGAGGAAGATCGTTTACCGTTTTCATAAGTCACTATGACGACCAACCGTGCACAGAATTGTCCCGTTCACCAAACGGTGATGAAGAAAACTCGTAACAAAGAAAAAAATAAAATGAATTGCATCAGAATTCATAGCCTTTGAATCTGAAATGAATTTTACAAAGGATAGAGATAGATCTACTTTTCCTTTCGTAAATGAGAGTATAAGTTAGACTACCATTTTTAGATTTTATAAATTTAATTTTTCCTCACCTTTATTCACCAAAATTTATGTAATAAATCTTATGGCACAATTGAAACTAAAATCTAATTGGAGATTTTATTTTGGACTATTTATTTTGGCATGAAATACGAAAAATAAGCTATAATTTTATATCTAATGCCGTTTTATTCTGGAAAATTATTAGGAGGAAATCATGGAAATTTGAATTTCCGTTGGCCATTTTTAAATGGTTGAAGGTAAAGAGTTTATTAATATGTATCAAAGATTATTTACTACCTCTTGTTCTTTCTGATAAATTTCATAATAATCCAGTAATTAGTTCAATAAAATTTCTATATATTAAGAGAATAACTCGGAAGTTTGATTATTATTGGCCATTTTTGAATAGTTGAGCTACACTGTTCAGAGATGCGGCACGGAATCGTATCTAATGGTAAAATATCTCTGATGAATTTTACAAAAATTCTAATATAATCAAATTAGTCGTTAGTGGAACATGCGAATCTCAAGACGATGGTATAAGCTTGACTTTTCTTTGGAAAATAGATTAGAAATTACGTTATTTATAATTGAGATATTCAGAATTAGAATTTTATAAGGTTAATTAAAAATCTGTTTATTCATCGCATCCTGTTGCTGTTACCAAATTGCTTAATCTGTAGCTAATTTCGCTTAATCCACTAATAGTACACTATATATAGAATATTAATCTTATCGATTGAATTTTCCACGCAATAAACTTAACCTATAAAAATTTTTATGGTATTATTAACTATAACAAGTGTAACTATAATATTATAGTTTTATAATTAAATATTAATATACATCACCTTGTATTTACGAAAAAGAATGATCTAATGTTTGTTTTTTCCTAACTGATTGATAAATTAAAAAAAAAAAAAACTGTTGCATCACTATAAACAATTATTTCTCTGACAGCAGAAGCATTAAATTTTAATTACCGATGTATCATTTAGTTTTACATCAACAATTTTCCTCATAAAAATTGCTTTAATCAAATATCGCATCGAACGAGAGCGAATTCTTTATCAACGACGACAATGCACTAAAACTCGCGTGCATTTTAAAATGACAATTTTTACCAAGATATTTTTGGAAAATCGTTCTCGAGAAAAAGTTTTTAATTTTGAATAAATTCAGTTAATGAAAAAGAAAATGTAGTTTTTTTTCCCATTTAATATGCTTAAATATTTTTAATATCAAGCGATAAAATTAAAAATGCTGAGGTGTTTATTATTATCGTTTTCGTTATCTCTTACTTATTACGCAGCATTTAATTTTTTGATTTTATATTAAAAAATAAGTTATAAACTTTTGTAAAAAATACTGTAGTTAGTGTTTTATAAATAAATAATTAACTGGATTTCGCATTTGGTTTTAACAAAAGTATATACAAAGTGTGGCCAATGCCGTTTCAGAAACAGCTCTCGTGTTGTTATTCGGAAACTGAATAGATGTGGAGTATTTGTTGTGTGAATTCTATTTTCTGTTTGGTGAAATACTGTACCTTTCTTATATGATTGATAACAAATACGAGTGACCCAAGCTATGTTACAACTCAATTACTTCTAATAGAAAGAGGAAATGAATGAGAGTTGTGTGTTCTAATCCATAACATTTAGAAATATTTTGTCTATTTTATCAGTTAATCAAAAAAAAATTGTAAATAGAATTTCACTTTTATAGTTATGTCAGTGGTAAAAGAAATTTGCATATACTCTTCAATGTTTTGAACTTTTTTCTTGTCAGCTTTGTAATAATTTTCTGTTATTAGACTTTGTTTTATAAAATCCATCATTTATGAATCGGCTTGTGTATCAAAATGAATATTTGATAGAGTATTAAAAATATAACCGTTTTAATTTTTAATATTTTAAAAATTAAGTATAACTCGGTTTAGATACTTAATTTATTATCATAGAAGATAAAACAAAACAATTAGTATCTATAGTAGAATTTGCCGCAGTTAATCATTAAAACTAGCTTTGGTTGATTGATTGGTTAATATGAGCGAACTAATGATTCATTGGCTAAAATTTGTCGTTGTGTATTTCTCCTCTCGTGTGAATTGGAAATAAGTAAAATTATATCAGAAAATAACATTTTATAACTTTCTTGAGAATAGTATACTTGTATATTTAGAATCTTTAAAAATGTTTCCAATTTTATTTTGATAAAATTTTAACTTTCTTATTGTTATTTTTATCGTTTTCATTTTATTCAAAAATTCATAATAAGTATTTCAGTTTCATAGAAATTTATTTTTCTCTCTTTAAATGACTACAGTTATTTAGGGAAACGTCTGCTATGTTGTAATTTTGCTTGAATGTTTATCAAAAAACATCACATTAATTTCCATATACAACTGCTGGCAAAATTAGCATCTTTTTAATAGATTATGGCGGCAAAAAATTTTCAAACTATTGACTGATCTTGATTAAGTACTAATATCGAATCAATCGATATTTTGTATTTTTACACTATTTATATATTAAAATTAATCGAGTTATTTTTGGCACATAATTTCCCCTACTTTTATATACGGATAATTCTGTTGATTATTACATCATAGTGTCGTGGAATGCCACTATAACGTAATAATCAACAGAATTATGTATTTGTGACGGCATTCATTGTTACGTCATCCGTCAGCCAGTATTGCGTCGTCGTCCATTATTTATTTATATCTAATTATTTGCTTAAAATACTGATTGATAAATTCGATAAATCAGTACATACAATTTTCAGATTATTAGATGTTTTTAAAAAACTATCATATATGATTAATTCATGGTAAATATTATAATAACTGATGTAACGGCAATGTAGTAAAACATGCGTGCATTTTAAAATGACAGTTTTTAAGAAGACGTTTTTGTAAAATCGCTTTTAAGAAAAAGTTTTAAATTTTGAATAAATTCAGTTAATAAAAGACGAAAATGTAGTTGTTTTTCATTTAATATGCTTACATTATAATAGCTTATGATATCAAATATGCTGAATGATATTTAAATAGTATTATACCAAAAAATATATTTTCTATCAACATCACACCAAGAAATCTACGCTACAACAACTTTATACGTACATTTCCAGATAAAAGATATATAAAACATTCGAAAGCTTTTTGATAAGAACTACAGTTGCATACAATTTCAGTTATTTTGAAGATTTTTAAAATGTTTTATTCGCACATAGAGGTATTGCGTTTTTATAAATCAATTTTATTTATTTTTGGGTGAAAGGCTTTGGGGAGATTTGTACATTTCACTGAGTTTTATTGCTCATAGTTGTGCGTTTTTGTTTTTATGCTGTAACTTTAAATTTGTATTTACTGTTGGGAATAAATATATTATCATATATACATTATTGCGTGGTAGCGTCATCGTAATAGCATCATGCGTATAATGTTATTACTAGTTAGATAATTTTGTATGTAGAATGATGTTATAGTGATGTATCATCAATATAACATCATCCTAAATATCACAGTTCTATATCATCCCAGAATTATTACTCTCAAACCGATTTCTAATATTAAATTTCTCTAGAAATTGATGGAAGCGGTAACAATAAAATTCTAATAAAAATCGGAACTAAAAAAATGTTTTTATCGTGATCCCCAAAATTCCCTACCGATTTTGGGGATTTTGACCACGTTTGACACTGTAGTGTCAAGACTATTCAAGATATGCTGCCAAATTTTCAAAATATTTATCATCTAAATAAATACTTTTTAAAGGGAAAGAAATATAAAAAGTTAAAACAGAAAAAAATTGGCTGGATTGGCATTTCGCTAACGCGTTAGCTTTCCACCCAAGGGATGGGGTTCAGTTCTAGGTTCCTTGGAAAGTTTATTTAGAAAACCCGGTTCGATCCGTCGATCTGTATCTTGTCTTTTACAGTCTGGCTAACTCCTCCATAGAGGTGGACAGCCTACGATAAGGATTATTATAGTTCTGCCACTCAGTAGTCAACAGATTGGAAATGGCATTGTTTCTTGAAAGAAAAAGTAAACAACATAAAAAATATAAGAAAATATGTATAAAACATTTAAAAACTTAACATTATATATTAGAGGAATCTGAATCAATTTCCGGATCCTATATCGATAGAAATTTTCAAGGATTTCGATTCAGTCCATGTAATAGATCGTAGTAGATTCTGGAATGTGCAGCCATTAAGTATTTCACTGATTGGATAGCAGAAGAAAGACTGATATCCCTTTTATAATTATCGTTATAGCTATTATTTTTCAGATTTTGATTTCTTTATATTGTATCTGTGTAATATAAAATTTTATGCAGCTTATTACTTTTCTTCAGAAATAGGACATAATGTATTGTTTCATAACTTTTTTCTTTCGTTGTTTAATTAATAGTGCTGTCAAACCAAACGTTACTAAGCGCTAAGACATTCCTATACCCGTTATGGTTCGTGTAAGTCCATACCCGTGATGGGGTCAACCATCAGATAAAAATAGGGTCAAATGGATTAAGCCAAACCTCTCATGAAAAATCTACAATTCAGGATTTTTCATGAGAGGTTATTTTACAAAAATCTAGAAGTGTGAGAAATGGATTTAAATCCATATCCATATCCCACACTTCTAGATTTGGATTTTGGAGAATTGAATTTAAATCCAATCCTCCAAATGATAAGTAATTCCTTGCCATGCTGTCGACTTATCGATTTATATCAAAATTCTAATATAAATATTAAAAATTTAGACATGAAACTGACTGGTATAAGTTCAGTTTATTTGATTTTTAAATAATTTTTCAATAATATCGATATGTAATACAAGATCTCTGATCTCTTCATCCTTAGGCAGAGACGATTAGGACAATTGCTTCAAGACTTCTCCGTATGAGTTTATTGATGTATCGAAAATTGAAAATGAGTCTATACCCATGTGTATATCATACTTGATCAAATGGCATTAATTAAAAATGTCTCATAAATTTGATGGAAAATCGATTAATAAGAAATAAGTTATTAATAATACAAAGATTCGTAGAAAAATCACACCATTTTCTTAATCGATTTTAATTAGAATTGTAGTAAAAGGGACAGTTCTTGATAAATGTCTCCAAAATCAAATTTATTAAAATCAATAAAGGTTGTTTTTTTTTAATTTTAACATCTATATCAACAACAAACCAATATAACTTATCCTACATTATAATGTATAAAGAACTTACAAAATGAGACGTGTGAATTCTGAAAATGGCATTCTAATGAATATATTCGACTTTTTCCTCGCTTAATAAATTATTATTTTACGATTTTTTTTCCGTGACAAGTTGTATCATATTTGGTTTGAATTTTCAGAATACCAAATCAAAATTTAAATAATTATTAGTTTTAAAAATATACCATCAGTTTTGCTATTTTTATTGTGAATTTCATTAATAAATTTACTTTTTTTTATATAAAATATTTATGTTTTGTTGTAGTTTAATCAAAACTATTAAGCAGATGTTTCTGAATATCATTTTTAATGAATTTTGGCAGTATTTCTCCGTGAATGTAATTTGCCTGTAAACAAATACTGTATCTATTTGTAAGAAGCATCGATATGCTGTACATTCCTGGCAAGAAGCTATATAGTATTTTTAAGACGAAACCAAACTTGAAGTTCAGAAAAATATTTTTAAGCTGTAAATATTATCGGAATTTTGATATTAGAATCTGAAAATTCGATTGATTAGGATGTATCAAATTTTTTCCATTAATATTATTTTTAAAACATTTTCTAATGATGATTTACATCACATTAGAAAATGTCTTAAAAATAATATTAATGGAAAAAAATTTGATATATTTTGCTGGACATTCTGTACATGCAGTAAAATAATTTTAAATTGATATTGATTATTATTTAAATTGGATATATAAAGAAAGAAGAAATTTAGATCACCAAAATTATATTTAAATGTGAAAAACTTGGAGATAGACAATGGAAATAGACAATAACTATTGGTTAATCAAATCAAGTGTTTAAATGAAACATTGTATTAACAACAAATTTTCCAATGATGAATAACGAGTAGTTTATTAGATATATAGTATAATTGCTGGTTTATAGTTACTCATTATGATATGAAAGGAGAAAAATTGAGACAATAAATGATATTTAAAAGTTAACCAGATTTAATAGCATAAATATTAGAAAATACAAATACTTTTGGTTCTTTATATTAGAACTATCATCAGACTAAGCAAAAGTTCACAGATGTCTAATTTATCATCTTTTCCAATGTTTTGTCACATTTCTATTTATCTCTGCACTCTCTAAATGCATCTCCACTCTCTTCACTTCACTTGTCACTCTATATCTTACAACCTGACATTTGTATACAATATACTAAATACTTTTTCATATCTCTCATTTTCTGTAGAATTCAAAGATGATGATAGATAATAAATGATTGGAATTTGACAAAATTTATTGAAAAAAATCATAAATTAATAATTATTAACAAAAAATATCTATATTGAAATTATAATCATCATTAATAAGTGTAATATATATCTAGTAACTAATTTGGTTTATGATTTTGAATGCAGAAAATATATATACAAAATTCTTGTAGTCTACAAAATATTATATTCAAGGTAGATTTTCTATACATTATTCATACAAACATTAATGATAATGAAGCAAAAAATATATTTGTTTCATTTATAAATTATTTATTTTATATTAAATTTTGAAACATTTTTTAATACATATCACTGCTAATGCTACAAAAGCTCTTCCCTTTCTGATATTTAGTTGCTATTAATAAATGTTCATTTTTTATATTACTCTTAACTGCAATTCAAATTCCGATTTTTTTTACACTGAAATAAGCTATAGCCATAGTAAAGAAATCATATAAACTTGTTAGCTTTTAAAACTGTAATGCAATATTGCATTTGAAAATACTTTATGATAATAGTCTAATGGTTGAAATTTTATTACACAATTTAGAATGATTTTGGTTGAGATATCAAAAATCAATGGTATTGTTGTAATGAATATCATTTATCAATACTATTCTATTATTTATTGCCTCTCAATTTTAAAACATTTAATTATCTTTTTTTTTAAATATATGTGTTTAAAATATTATAAAGCAGTACTATTTTATTCAATATTTTTTCATTCATAATTGTGTATAATTCATTGAGACATTATATGACAGTTCAATATTATTTGAAGTCAATGAAATTTAATTTGATAAATCATCACAGATAAAACCAGTTTCATATTAGAAATTTTAAAACTTCAAAAACATATTATAATTGATTTCTAAAATGCATTTTAGTTTCTGATTAAAATATTTACATTTATTTCAGTTTTAATAAGACAGTAGAGGAACTCCCTGTATTTGTGAATCATTGCATTTGTGCATTGTTACCTATAGTCTGTCCTGGTTAAGAAAAACCCTGATGTAAACGAACCGTTTCACTGAAATTTGTATTCATGCTCTCTAAATGAGTGCTGATTGGGGAAAAATGTGTGGGTGGGAAAGTCC
>WUQG02014432.1:0-11717 GCA_011317285.2 Androctonus mauritanicus | reverse complement strand
TCACAAAACTCTCATCTTCCCCTCCGGGTCTTGTTTCCCCGAATTACCTTACACAGATAATCAGTTTTTTCTTTAAATTTAATAATTATTAACTATATTATTGTTAAATAATTTAAAATTATGATATATATAACAGATTTATATGGAAGGAATTATATACGTGTCTATCTCAAAATATGATATAAAGCAGGCCGGATCTGAGGTGAGGCGAACTAGGCAGTCGCCTAGGACAAAAATTATGAGGGGGCGCGAAAATGCAGTTGCAATTTCACACACAAACTTAATTATATTTATCTTGACAATATTTCGTGTTGTAGAGTCGATCTACAAAGTCATGATGACGTATTTTTCTAACGGATAACACTTATCAAGTGAGAGAGAAACCAGTGTGAATTAAATTGATTAATTGATAAACAATTATTAATGATTTTTGCCTCGTTGTAAGCAAGAAAAATAAGCTATAATTCATATTTATTATATTAAATATAGTTCATTTTTATTATATATTATTATAAATGCATTTTTTGTAGTACTTTGTTAACTATTTGTTGCTTTGAAAAAACAAAGTTTTTGTATGTTTCTCACTGATTATGTATTTGAAGTCATTATATTCCTGGTTTCAAACTATATATATTCGTGTGCGTGAGTGAAGAGAGAGAGGGTGCCATTTTCTAATCTTGTTTTAGGCCGCGTCCCATTTGCTAGCGATGCGACGCTACGCGATGCGATACTGCCAGCGTCAGAAAACAAACCATAACCTCGAACCGTCCCAACTGTGTATCGTAGGGCCGCGTAGCGCTGCCTTCCGTCGCTTTCTGTAGCTGAAAGACAAAGCAGTTTGTTTTTGAAGCGACAAGCATGGCTATCGCTCCAGATATCCGTAATAATCGAAGTGTAGCAAAAGCCTGTTTTATGGAATATGCGGGACATGGGTTGGTGCATTACTTCTTCCTAAGTTAAATTTAAAAGTAGCATTCTCTAAAAGAAACACTCGACGTGTTCTATCAGCCATGTTGTCGCTACCGAAGATCATCTCGTGGGACAGACTGTCGCTCATAGCATAGTATCGCGAAGTGTCGTGCTTGTATTAATCGCATCGCTAGCAGGTGGGACGCGGCCTTAGATGACAAAATATCTAGATCCGACGCTGGTATAAGGAATTGTTATTAGCACGCTATAAAAAAAAAAAAAAAAAACTTTCAGTTTGAACGAATGAATTTAAATATCATTTGAATGACACAAGTTTTAAATCATTTTATGTTTCCTTCAAATGTTATGAGTGTTCGATTGAAGAAAAGTAAGAGAGATCAGTTTCTTCCGTTTTTGAGCTTCGAAATCTAACGCCATGGAAATATAACAAACATCTTCGCATTCTTAATGTGTAAATTTGAAACAAAAGTGAAAAATATTTCAAGGAATTCGTTATTATAAATTATCTTGAATTTGCAAACAATTAAGAAAAATAATGCAGAAGCGACAGACAAATATCGAGATTAATTGAAATATATTTCTGCGAATAAACACATTTGAAGTGGTTTTATGGTAAATTAAAGAATATATAGTATAATAAAAGGTGTTTAATTATTATTAACTGATCATTTGGCCATTTAATTCTCTTTTAATGGTGTACCCAGAGGGGGCAAGAGGACGCTTCACCCCTGGCATCAAGCTGAATGAAGGCCAAGAGCATGGAATATCATTGCTATTCACCAGATATTTGTATAAAAATTTTTGTATAATTTTCAGTTTTTAAAATTATGTAAGAAAATGTGTGTCGAATGTTAAAACAGATGTGTTTTTTGGAGGGGGAAAGGGGGCAAAAAATGCCGCCCCGAATACCAAAGATTCTGGGTATGCCACTGTTCTCTTATATTTATTGAAATAACAATTATTGAAATAAAACTATAAAGAAATCATTTTTTAATAATTAAATATATTTCAACTTGTAGTGTTCAAAACTCACAAAAATAATTTTTTTGTTGTGATTTAGAGAATATATTTTGGATTTTACAAATTATTTTCGAACCATAATATCCGAAATAAATAGTGATCGTATGGATTCTTGTTGACTTAAAAAAACTGGTTTTATGTGGAGTTATTTTAGACAGGTTAAAGATACTAGGTTATTTAAAATTTGTGTTCATTCTGTTATTCTTTCACATCTGTATAACCGTCTTCCTATTTATATAGTTCTGCCTCTTATTCCCAACTTAAAAAAATTGATAATGCCATTCGTCATACTGTGAAAACAATCTCTATTATCCTTCATATTCTAATATTCAAGAAACTTATGATCTGTTAAATGTTAAGTCTTTGCATGATATAATCATTTCACTTGATATCAAAACTACAGCAGAACCCCGTTTATACATTTTTGAAAGAGTTGATAAAAATTCTATACAAGTGAGATTAACATTAAAATGAAACTTTTTATTTTAACGTTAATTGTTGAAAAACATACATTAAAACTTAAAATTCAAAAAGGTTAAACTACATACTCCATTACATATGTTTTTTCCATGCATTAAAACTTAAAATTAAGAAGTTTAATTAACCATGATGGGCAAATACAGTTATTTCGGCATAAAGAATCAATTGTAGTTTGTTTTTTGGATGCAATACTACATTCATAGATCGAGCTTCATCCGCAACTACTGTACATATCTTGTCATCACTAATGTTTTTTCATCTTATGTAATGTTGTGTTATTTCCAGTGTAACACAACGTTACATAACGTCGATAGAAAGACTGGTGGGATAAGTTTTGGTTTTGGTTTTACCTTTGTATTCATTCTGCTTTCTGTTTGGTAAGATAATGTAGTGTACAGTAGAACAAATTGTTCCTTTGTGGAAAAAGTTTGGCCAAGATTTCTTGGATTTTATGTATAAGTACGACGAAACGACTCTGGGGAATAAAAATAATAGCGTACAAATGCGAAAACGTATAAATGGAAAACCTGTAAGTGGGATGATTTTACATGCAAAATCGAAAGAGTGTACAAAACACAACGTACAAGTGCGAAAAACGTAGAAGTGAGAAACATATAAACGGGATTTTACTGTAGTACATACAGTGTGCCATAGAATATACAATATAGTATACAGTATGCCGTAGAATGTGTAATATAGTATACAGCATGCTATAGAACGTACAATATAGTATATAGTATGCTATAGAATATACAATACAGCATACACTACGCATATAGCATAGAATACATAATATAATATGCAGTACAGCAGTGTCTGCGCCCCCTTTTTACATAAAAAATTAGTATATCCACTCATTTTCATTAAAGTATAATTTTATAAACACTTTCTATTTACAATTTAACACTACAAAACAATATACCATATTTTGTATAAATAACGTTCTTATACGTAAAAAAATATATATTTATTTTGGTGTAATAATTTTTAATACAGTTAAACAAATCTTACAAAAAAGTTTTAATATGGAAAATAGAATATATATTTAACATAACATAATATTTAATGTTATGGGTTGGTTCATAAATTCTCTCAAATCGTGTGATGTCGCTATTCGCAATTCTTTTTCAATCGCTAAAAGAGATCGATATTTTGTCTTTAAAATAGCTACTGTAGAAAGTTTCTGGATACATGTACTGTAATTATAACTCTTTTGCCGATTCCTTTTTTTTTCGACACCAAATTGAATTCAATTTTTGCTTGTTTGTCTCAAAAATGACGTTTAATGCATCTCTCTTGCAATAAGCTCGCAGCCAACTAGAGGGGCGCATCCCATAGTTTGGAAACACTGCAGTAGAGCTTCTGTATGTGATACAGAAAGAACGTAGAAGGTACCACAATTACAATACTGTTACTGTACATTTTTCAGCATCATGATGTTCAATATGATTCACTGCACACTTTGCTACTGTGTGAGCAATTTGTCTAGTTGCTATTGAATGGAAACATAGCCATCATAAACTCGACCACCTTCGTCCCAACCGCTGCAAATTTTTCACTCTCTCTGAGAAATATATCTGAGCATGTTTTCAGTACTTTTCTCAAACATCTCACTACTATATATGATGCACTTAGTTTATTTATTGCTTTCACAGCTTATAACGTATATGCAGTATTTGTTGCTTGAACATAAAAAATTGTGAAACAGTAAACCAATTTTTACTTAACTATCACTAGAAATAATTTATCACTCGTTAATCATTAAATTATTCCTGTAACAGCACTAATCTAGCATTATTTAATGGATAAAGAACAAATAATCAGCGCAGAAAAAAATTTTAACATAAGTAAAGCTTTTATAAATTTTAAAAAATATTTATAGTTTATTTTTACAAAAAATTCTTCAATGAATGAATTTATCTTTCATATGTGAGATAAACAGTTTTCAAAGTTATATAGTTTTTTTTTTTTTTAATTTTTTTCAGTGGCAGCCATTTGGTAACGGGACTACATGGTGACTTCAAAATTATCCAATAGCTTAGATTAAATATAACGTTTACGTAAAATTTGAATAGTTTTTCAACGTTTGCTTGTGACATATTCTGTAGAAAGCATGACAGCCAAACAGAAAAAGTAACTACATAAGAACGTTTTTGCATAAGATATGTAAACGACTATATTTCATTTGCATGTGATAAATAAATTTCAGAGATGTCAGCGTTTGATTGTTTCAAGCAGTCGCCATTTTATAAACGACATCAGGTTGAATTCTGAAAATTAATCGCCACATATCACGTATGTTATAAGAATTTTTACTGCTCTGTAACGTTTGGTTCTCGGAGGAAGGACAGACTAACAGACGGATTAAAACAGTTAGCCAAAAAATATATCATCGCCACGTATTTAGCAATGATTACTCATACAAAAATATCAGAAGTATGGGCAATAATATCGTCCATACTTCTGTTACGCTGTTATTCTGTTGATGAATGAATTCTGTACTATATTCACGAATATTTAAGCTAATTTTAATTTTATATATTTCTACGTTTGCATCGATTTTTCCTTTTTAAAAAAATAAATTAAAATAAAATCCATGATTTAACGTTGTTTATCTGATAGTAACGGAAACATCAAGGTTATACCAAAGTCTCTCTTACGTCATTTAGAATTAAGAAATCGAAAAAATAATCTATTGGACACAGCAAACATCCAGGAAAAATAAGTGAATATTAATAATGCATCAAAAAAAACAACAGCACAGGAATATATATTACAATAATAACAAGATATAAATAATTTATCTAACAAAAATAAGAGATCAAAGCTAGTCAATGGAAAAATAAATCATTAATAACAGCGGCAATAAACAAGAAAGCATATATACTCGTATATACATCGAGATGAATCGAGCCATTAACAGGTATAAGAAATAACAATTATTTATTGCTTCCTCCTGATAATGGCTTAGGTCTGTGTTATGTCTAATTGTTGATTATTTTATTATTATTATTAATTTTTTATTTTAATATTTGGTTTCTCTAAATATAGGATTGATCAACCGTTTGTTAAACGCAATTAAAATTGATTACCTTTTTAGCAGTTTTCGTATCGATTATCTTTAATTAAGTTTGGCATTAATTATTTAAAACAAAAACGAGGTTAAAAATCTCTCTCTCTCTCTCTCTCTCTCTCTCTGGTTGGAGTAATTGAAGGATAACTACTCAAAATATTAAATCCTTATCGATTAACACAAGGGGGGAGGGAAAAGGAGACAATTAATAAAAATGGAGACAGTTATAAAGCGATGAAAAGATAATGAAATAATTAAAACTATGAAAACACCATTTGTTATTAATTTTTAATTCGTTTCTAAAATTTTATTATTGCCGTTTTGTCGCTCTGTCTTCAGTTCTCTTCTTTTAGTTTGTAGCACTGAAGGGATCCGAAAAATCGTATATTAACTAAATCTCAATGAATTTACACTTCTAGAAAGATTCGGACAACATTTAGATAAGCTCCTTATATTTCTCTCCAATAAAATTTTCATGTGCTGAAGAAAATATATCTTTTTTTCTTTTGCAAAAATCGAGCATGAATATTTATCATTTTAATGTAATTAAAATTGCATTTAATGAAAACTTGTTTGATATTCGTGTAGTAAATAAAGATTAGTTTTGAATGAATGATTAACATCGTATAATGAACAACAAACATATGTTACAACTTGAGAATAAACAAAAGAGAAACAATAGAGAAAGCTGCAGGCAATGACTTTTCTACTCTTTCTCTCTCTCTCTTCAGGATCATCAACAGACAGATCGCATGCATTATTTCTGCATATCACTCATTTGTTCCGAAACTTTTAATGAAATGTTGTATTATTAATGAAATCAAGCTTTATTTAAAAAAAAGAAATAATGCATATAACGTTTATTTCATGAAAAATAATAATAATAATCATCATCATCGAGAATTACATAAACGGAGTTTTGTCATCATCTTTCTCGTATAAAATGATTTTTTTCTGATTATAAATTGGTACAACTCGCTACAAAACATGATTCGTGTTTTATTGAAGTGAATCTAATTTTTTTACTTTTTTTCTTTCTTGTTTTGTTGTAATGAAACTAATCTGCTTCTTTTCCTTTAGGAACTGAAATGTTTTGCTGTTTTCTAGAGAAATATATATCTTTGCTGTTATTTGCGAAAGTGAGACTAATTGATGTTTTGTTAGAAAGCAGTTTTTAGAAGCAAAACTAATTATTTGCTGCTATTTCTTAATGAATTATTTTATAAGAAATTTAATTGGTCATTGGAGCGAAACAAACTAGTTTGTTTCGCCTTTTGATGCTCTACTACTAGCCTGTTATCGCTATAATGAAACTGTGAAAGAAAACTTCCTAAAGATAATTAACGGGATAAAAATAAATGAATTATCCCAACGGAAACACAGAAGCCGGAAAGTATTCAAGACTACTCTGTTGTAGGCCTACAGTATTTTCTAATCTAAAATTTATAAATAAATAAATAAATAAATATATTAATTATTCACGCTTTAATTATCATATAAAAATTGAATAATTTGATTCCTGAAATAAGTAAAAACTTGAAAAAATTAAGATAAGTCTCTAAAGAACTAGAAACTCGAAAAGTCGCTATCAAAGTAGAAAGTCTGTTTAAAAAAAAAAATAGAATAGGGTAAAGTAACCTAATTTAGTGATAATTTGTGTGCAAAGTGTATTTTCTACACGCCAAATTGCATTTAAGAAGCCAAATTGTAAAAGATTGTTCCCCAATATCTTACCTTCATTTTTCTTTAATTTGATACTTTTGCATTGTTAAATAGTTTTGTATTCAAAATTTTTTTCCAAACACCTTGAGAACACACCTAATTTGGCGATACAGGTACCTAATTTGGCTATAGGAATACCTATTTTGGTGCTACGTAGATATTAAAGCTGCAAGTTACACTTAGGATCTAATAATAAAGATAGATTTTTTCTAATGAAATAACTACAGTAGTCTACATTAAAAAAATTACTTTTTATTAGCATCTTATTTTCAAAAACGTTGTAAATTTGTTATAGTTTTCTTAATATAAATTTTATGCTGCTGTTCAGGTTATTCCAACTCTGTAATGCTGCTTATATCACACATGTCCGCTGACTCACTTTGGTACAACTCATGGTAAGGTGTGAGAAAGAAGGAGCATTTAACCCATTTTTTGCCATTCTTACTTTTTTTATTTGTATAAAATAGTTTACCACATGCCCCACATATCCATTCATCATCATTATTATTTTGTCCTATATTGAGTGGCTCTAGAAGCTAACGTTTTGCGGGTATTAAAGAATTTTAAAATATCACCAAACAGGGTTGCTTTCCCCTACATTTATCTTAGTACTTCGCTTTTAACAGTTTAATTTTATAAATTTTGCTTTAATTTAAATCAACCATAAACAATTTTGACCATTTATAAACAAGCTTCAGTTTTAAAGTTGACATTTTCACACAGATTTTTACTGTTATGCTCTTGAAAAGTTCGTGAAGCCCATCTCGAATTTCTCTTTGATTTTTTTTTTTATTTTTATAAAATTTAAAAGCATCAAAGATATTTTTCAACTATTTTCCTCTAAATTTGCTTTTATTAAATAATAAAAACAAATTTTGAGAAAAACAAAATCGAAGAAAAATATCGATAATACTTATGAATTCTCACGGGCATATATAAAAGCTAAAATTATTTTATTCCATCAGAAGAATCATTAAAAACTTATAAGTTATATAAAAAGAATTTTTTGTATTGCTGCATAAAATAACTTTATTTTTTGGTATAATATTACTACGACGAACGTATTGGTTATACTTTTCAACAGTAAAAATTTCCAAAGTGAAGAACATCTTTTACAGCTGAAAAGCAACACTGGCTTTTGGAGAAAAACAGCTTTACAGATGAAATGTAACAATGTCCTTTGGTGGAACAACACCTTTTATAGTTGAAAGGTAACGAGTTTTGGTGAAGAACATCTTTACAGCTGAAAAATAACAAACAATACTTTCTGTGAAGAATCAATTTTCTCACCATAAAAAAAAAAAAAAAAAAAATATCCTTCCGATAGAAAAATAAATAAAATACTTTCGATAACCTTTACGGATACAAAAAGACTATCATCTTTTGTTTAAACAAGCACTTTTTGTGGGTAAAAAAACTTTTGAACCGAAAAGTATATTCGCTTGGGAAATCCTTTACGAGATGATGATGAACTTTTAGATATTGTTACACGATACGAAAATAATAAAATAAAATAAAATAAAAAAATAGTAATAATAAAATAAAACAGCAGCGATTGTTTATCAGTAACACTCGAAGAGAATTTAACAATTCTCTTTCATAAATGAAAACTAATTAAAGTTTTAATGATGATTTATTTTACTATTTAAAGTAAGACTTATCTATAATTAAAATTATCTCACTGAAAATATTTTATGTTGGAATATTTTTATTTAGAAATCCACTTTCTGAAAACTCTCTCTTATTGAGATAATAATTATATAAGCATTACACAAGCAATTATAAATCTGACATAAACCTAAAGTTGCATTTAATGAATCGCAATTTACAAACTGTGATAATTAAGTCCGAAAAGTTAATGGCGATAAAAGATATTATCATTTTTCTAGCCATCTTTTATCATTGAGAGATGATTGTAGTTAATTAAAACTTCAAGATACTACCTGGATTTAATTATGATGAATAGTTATGTTTTCTATCTTTATTCAAACTTTGCGACTTCCGAAACAGAGATATATTTCCTGAAGATTTCAATTAAAAAAAAAAAAAATGAATATTTTGTTTTATGACCATGCGAACCAAAAATACCCATTTTTAAAAAATATCTCTGTCGTTAGATATAAACGGAATTTATGGATATGGTTTTAAAAATTACGAAAATAATTACGAAAATTACTTGCGGAATACATTGATGTGTACATGAGAGACTATCTATGATGAATGCTTAATTTGTTCGAAGTAGATTAAAATTTAAGATAACGTAAAAGGGAATAAAAATGTATTTGGAAACAACAAAATTTCGAAAATGGAGTTAATTGCATTTGGAAGATGACAAAATTTCGAAAAATTAGAATTAATCGTATAGAAGTACTCCCGGAGTTATGTCAGACTGATGCAAACAACTCGAAAGTGTTCAGAAGTCGATGCATCGACTACTATGTACGTACGTAACTAACATAAATGAATCATTTGTAACTAAAAGAAATATTGTAGGCCTTACTTTGAAAAAGCTTTGTTTTTTTTCCAAAGTATGCTGCTGAAGAGAGACAACTCCAAATTAAATACTGAAACTTTGGTGAATGATGGATATTCAACCAATCGCCATAATAAATCGAGGAGCCGAAACTCTAGATACGACTGTATTTAGATAACGACAAAATTTTAAAAAATGGAATTAACTTGTATTTGGGAGAGACAAATTCCAAGAAATGAAACATACTGTAATTAATAACAATAAAATTATAAGAAATGAGTAGAAATTCGAAAAATTGGAAGTACAATTATGAAGTACAAATCTAAATTCTATATATCATACTTTGAAACCTATACGATAGACTCATTCTAATAAAAAAAAGTCATTTCTAAGTGCTTTATGGCTACTCTCCCATATCACTCATATTGGTGGCTCAAAACAAGTGTTCTTGTAGTTGTTATCAATAGCAAGTAACACAAAAAATTATTATGAACGTATTGTTTACAATATCATTGTAATTAAGCACATTACAATGACTTGCCAGTTGATAACAGTGTGCTTCTCTCTTCTGTCGGTGCTTTTGATGCTTTGCTTATACCATCTTCCCCAAGTTGTGAAGTCTTCCACTGTTGATTTCATTGATTTGTTTATTTAAATTCTTCTGTATTCTATCGTTTTATTGTAGTTTGTCCATTGCTTTGTAAGTTGATTTATATGTTTTGTAATTCTGTAGTGTAGCTTATTTTCTGTTGTTTTGGCGTTATTGTATAATTTCCCATGGAATACTTTGTGGTACATGAATGTTTTCTTGGTTTTAATTTTAAAAAAATATCATTGTAATTAAGCAATATAAGCTAAAAAAATTTTTCTCTTGATCTGACATCATCAATATATATATACATCTCTAAGATAAACGTAGGCATAATAAATGTTTAAAATGAAAAATACGGCTTTAAAAACCTAACTTTTAAAAATAATATTAGAGATTTCTCTACAATTTTTCGATTCAAAACTATAAAAAAAAAAATGTTATCCCAAATTTTATACATATATATTTTAATTTTTTTTCTATATAATTTAAGTATTTAATCAATAATAAAAGTACTACAGAATAAAAACTATTCCCAAAATTCCTCTCAACTTTTTTTTTAACCATAGTTGCTTAAAATGCATCGGATTACTTTCATACAGTTTGAAGCCATTCAAGTCTTTTCGATAGAATATATTTTTCCTAGCTGATATAGATAATAGAAAGTAATCGGAATCGCTTTAAACAAACATGATCGAAAAAATTGGAAGGAAATTTGGGGAATGGTTTTATTCTACAGTAGTATGATTATTGATAAAACGCCTCCAGAAAAACTATCGTATTCTTCAAAAATCTTTCTTGTTATAGCTTTTATATTTTTTCTTTAGACTCGTCGATATATATAAGTCGACGAAAATTATATAGGAAAAAAAAAATACTAAAAATACAGAGCTATATAATTTGGGAGGCAAATCTGATATATTTCAAAAAGGTAGATTCTTAAAGAGGTCCTTTTCATCCTAAACTTACAATATGCCAATTTTCTCCTTGGATATTAATAATAATGATGATGAATACCATCATCTGATGATTGGTGAGTATCACTAACATTCTAAAGAATGTCATATGTGTTCTCCAAAATTTTAATATCCTAACAAGATGTCATTAAATAAATCCTCATGGGGAGAAAATTATTTTTTCATATATATACAATAAACCCCGTTTATACGTTTCTCATTTCTATGTTTTTCGCACTTGTACGTTGTGTTTTGTACACACTTTTGATTTTGCATGTAAAATCATCCCACTTGCATGTTTTCCATTTATACGTTTTCGCATTTGTAGGCTATTATTTTTATTCCCTCACTTATACATAAAATCCAAAAAATCTTTGCCAAACTTTTTCGACGAAGGAACAATTTGTTATACTGTACACTACATTATCTTACGAAATAGAAAGTAGAATGAATACAAAAGTAAAACCAAAACTT
>WUQG02014421.1:0-11717 GCA_011317285.2 Androctonus mauritanicus | reverse complement strand
CCACTGTGTGGCGTCTTAAAAAAAATTTTTTTTTGAAAAACTCTAAGTAATGAATAATAGTTCTACTTAATAGAATAACAGATTTTTTTAAGAAAAAATTGTATTAAATATAAAAATAACTTTTATTTATATTTATAAAAAAATTTATAAAAATAGTTTGAACATTAAAATATTTAAAAGACAGATTTGTTCTAAATTACTCTTCGAGCCTTTATTGCAGCAAAATTGCTTGATTGCATTTTTATAATTTATTGTTTTAGATATCGTCTTCTCTATAGAAATTATTACTAAATCATTCAGTTGGTCTTGGGTTGTTGTTGTTGTTGTTGTTCGTAAATGATTTTTTAAAATTTTCACTTTATATAAAACTGCGCTCAGCTGCAGCTACTGTTACAGATAGCGTTAACAAAACTCTTAATGCTACAACAACGTAATTTTGCCATTTTGTACGAATTTTGTCACATTAATATTTTTTTGTTCTTCATCACATATACATTTCATATTTTTACAATTCATTTTGGCGCCTATATCAGTCCGGCGCCTGAGGCGGTTGCCTCGCCGCCTCACCTATAGGACCGGCCCTGATCAACGATAAGTTTTCACAGAAAAGATTTTAAAAATGAATTTTAAACAACTAGAAATTTCAGCTACTCAACATAAATTATGAAATCTAACCGAAGATATTTTAATGGTCGCAATCAAATCCATATTTTATATAATTAACTAATTACAGGTAAAATCAATTGATACCATTAATCTTCAAATGATAACTGTTACTCTTCAAATTCAAACATTTATTTTTAAATTCAAATTCACATTATTTTTTAAATTAAATTGAAAAACAGATTTAAAATTAATGTGACTAACAGTTGTCACTTGGATGCTGTAAGATAAACAAAATTCACTCGCATCCAAAATTGATATATAATATTCAGAGAGTGTTTAATTTTCTGAGATAGTTTTCCACAACTATCTTTAATTTTTATTTGCATTTGCCAGAGTGTATTTGTAAGGGGGAATTGCAAGTTATTTAATGCTTATTAAAGGGAATAACCTTCATTTTAAGTATTGAAAATCCCAATGAAAAATACATAAAATTATTCGATGTACAATACTATATCCATTACTATAGACCAATGTTTTTCGAATGATGTTCTGCAGAATCCTGGGATTTTTTGTAAGATGGAATTAAGGGTTTTATAAAAAAATAAAAAAATCATTTTACTTACAAAAATACAATAATATATAATTTTAATTTAAGAGCAGTCAATTTAGTAAATTATTAGTAAATACTACTAGTAATTCTCGCTCCCAAATTAAATTTTGACGTTTTAATTTGTTATTTAACCTTTAACTAGCATATTTTTTTAAAATCTGAAACTGGAAAAATTTAAGAGTTGCATTATGGAACCCTGGTATCTATATACTGGATGTTCCGGAACGAGGTGGACAAACCTACAGAGAATTAGAAGGGCTCAAGATAAGCCATTTTTGTCTAGTCAACAGGACGTTTAAAGTGCTTTGTTTCCGAGTTATAAGATGTGAAAGAGCATCCAAAATTGTACTTTTTGCGTTATTTAAAGAAAATGGTTTTTCATTTTTTATGATATTTGGAATTAGAACTAGTTGGTAGATTGCAATAACTTGGCATATGGATCGTTGTGATAGCTTCTGTAGGGGTGGAGATATAAGTGTTCGGGGAGGATTTTATCTCATAAAAGATGGACGCTTTGTACTTTCAAAAATGTGAGACTGTATTCTTCAAGACCATTAAAAATTACACATAAAGGTTCTCTCTATGCACCTCGATAGGATGCTCCATAATCGGTTAAATGTGTTTCAGAATTGCCTTACTTGTTACTTCTCTACACAACTAATTGCCTTACAGAGAAGCTGATATGCGACAATGTTTGACAAAACGTAAGATAGATGTAGGCGATTTAGTAGTTATGGTGATGTAAAAACAGAAAGAAAAACAACAGAAAATAACAAATTAACACATTTATTTACAAAATGTACTCAAAATTGCGACAACCGACAGCATTACAAGCCTCACAACGTCGAAGCATTGAATTCCGTATTTGATGAAATACTCCCAGCATTTCACGAACAGCTGCAGGCAGAGGTGGAACGGGTCAAATGTTTCAGACCCAAAACCCGACCCGTGACCCGTTGTAAGCACCTTTTGTAAATAAACGTGTTAATTTGTTTTCTGTTGCTTTTCTTTGTGTTTTTACACCACCATAGCTACTAAATCGCCTACATCTGTCTTACGTTTTGTCAAACATTGTCGCATGTCAGCTTCTCTGTAAATGCATGGAGAGAACCTTTTATGTGTAATTTTTAATGACTTGATGACTTCATAGATATCAACTTAAAGTGAGATATAGTATAGATATGGTTTTTGCTATAAATCGTGGACGATAGAAATTCCGTTTAAATAAACTCAATAGTCAACAGTTAAATTAATTCTTGCTCCTTAAAGATTGCGTGTAATTCGAGAAAATGAAACATTAGAAAATCGAACAAATCAACAGAATTTTCTAATAGAGGAAAAAAAAAGACAAAGAAGGGAACATTCGAATGATACATATTTCAAACAGAAAATGTATCTATACGGGAAAGATTTTCAGAATACATTGAAGAAAATCCTGAATGACATCTAAAAGGTTATAATTTAAGAAAAAGAGAAACTTACATACAACGCCGGGCATGGATCTGCTAGTATATAATATAAAAGTGTTCTGTGGACAAATTAAATTGGGAAACATTGCTATGATGAATAGTAATAAAAATATAAGCTATATAGCATTGATTATACCCAAATAATAACAGAAAATAATAATAAATAATAATTATTAATTAAATTTAAATTAAATAAATAATTAATCTATCAAAAAATAATGAATAAAAAAATAATATCGCGTTATAATTAATACAATTCCACATAACGCCATTTTACAGCTACAGGATTCTGCAAAATAAACGTTTCTTTCTAATTTTATAATTTTTACAAATACAGTATATACATTAATTATTTGAAATTAGGTAATTTCTGTCTTAAATTAGTTTTAAAAGTTTTGCTAATTTTCTAATATTAGAAAATTATTAGAAACTTTGCAAACAATTCAATTAATTTAAATTAAACAATTCAGAAAAAATTTATTGAAATTGGCCTTGAAATGTGTAAAAAATTTGGTAGAATTGTTATTACTAGAATTCATAAGCTTACGCTGAACATTCAGGGAATATTTTGAGCATTGTAAGTAGATCTTAATAACTGTTATTTATTACATTTTGAAGTTTATTTAATACTCTACAAGAAAATAAAAAAAAAAGCCATTAATATTGCATCATCCTGTAGTATAAACAAATTTTCCACACGAACATATTGTTAGGTGATCAGTTTGGCTTCGATCCAATTTAGTAAAATGTTGCATCGAATTTTCCAACAATAAACTCGAAATGTAAACACATTTTATAACAAAATTAATATTTTGAATTATAAAAAAATACAAATCGAAAATAAAATTATAGTTATAGAAATTAAGCTCTACGTTTATAAAAAAAAATAATTTCTTTAAAATATACGATTAAAGACTAATTTCTTTTATATTATTGTATATAAAAAATTATGCAGTAAGAATGTAAGCAGCTAAATTTTACATACAGTATGATATTTATGTTTTTTTTATTTAACTTTTATAATGATTAGATTTTTATTTTACTGATAATTTAATTAAAACATATCAGTTGTGCCAATCTTATAATTTTGCATTATTATAAATTCATATTTAAATATGAGTTTAATAATTTATGCATTTATTATATAATTTAATTAATTAAGAATAATTTGAATCAACTAACTTTTATAAAAAAAAAAAAAAACTTAATGATATTTATTAGATTCTAAATTAAGTGGAAAAAAAAAAGGATAAATTGCAAATAAAATAATTCCTTTTGAAATCTTTAAATCAAAAATGTATCAAGAATTTTATTTGAAGAGGAGCGAAAGAATGTGCAAAATCGTAACATAGAAATTTGTTTTAGAATTCATTTATATAATTAAGCCATTTGATTTTAATTGAGCTATGCCGTCTAATCTACAAAGTGCAATAGGGCCTAAACTTTTAAAATAACTACACTCGGAAGTGTTGTATATTATCAAAGAAAAAAATATAAAATATATACGTACTGTATTTTAACAATATTTTGTTATTTTTATAATTCTTAAAACTTTACAAACGAAAGAAAGTAATGTACATACTGTATATGGCACTCGCCATCCTTTTGCGCCATATTACATCATCATACTAGTGTCACAATAAAGTTAACATTACCGGTGCATAACTTTATAATAAAATTATATGTAAGCATACATAAGAAGAACGAAATAATGGCACTTTTCTCTATCATCTTGAAAACTCCACTGACATACAGCGAACGAAAATGGCAATTCAATGTTCACTGCCTACAACGTACAAATGTTATATGTATTACTTTGGCATTCAATTCTTATTTATTAAAAACTTACTAAAAACTTTTAAACTAATGGAAAATTTGAAATAGCAAACACTATCTAAATTTCAATGATGCTGTTCTTGCAAAAATTTATTATATACTAGCAAAACGTTTCTGGCATTGCCCGGGCATAATTTGAAAACATATAAAGTATATAAGGAAAAATTTATATTAGTTTTGATTATTTGCGTGTTGATTTCTTCTACAGTTTCTGTCGTTTAGTTGTTCTTTAATACAACCTTCATAATTTCAAAAAAGTTCATGAACTCATGTCATGTCTATATGTCTTTCCGCTCTTCGAGCTGAAAAAGATTGAGTTGAAGGAACATTGAAATTCGTAATGCTATGATATTGTGTACTATACCTACGAAAATTGATCATTTTACCGATATTCATTGTATTGTCCTTAGAAAGAATTTCATTAATTGAAAAATTATTTTATATATTGATTTAATTTGTTATTTCAAATCTTATGCTTATTGAAATGTTATATCGTCATCAGACTAACTGAAGCTGTAGAAATTACTTATTTTTTCTGAATTGACGCCGATGTGACGTACAGTGACGTCACTCCATTTAGGCATCACTGTACGTCACATCGGGGCTACTGTAATTTCATCCCAAATTCAGACGTGGCATTCAAGGATTGAATAAAATCGTTTTTATTGCAACCCAAAATAACTCACTCCTGGGGTGATCTCGATCCAGAGTAGTCTATGTTACCCGCGAGGCTGCCAGAAGTCTCCAGGCCAAGTTTAATTCTGAGGGATCAAATAGTGCGGATCCTTTGCTGAACAGACAAACATTGCATTTTATATATATAACCTATAGATGGCAGCCATTATTTCATGGCTGACCAACACTAAAGATAGGATCTGTTGGATGAAGGAAGGGTGGTGATTAATAGACTGCGATAGAACCCCCCTGAAAAATCTAGAAATATAGAAACTGGATCTACAAGGTGGAAGTTTAGCATGCTTCCAAGTAACTATTTGGCCTTTATTCATTATAAATGCCAGATTATTGATATATCGTATAGTAATTAAAAAATTTTCATGAAATTTTGACAAGGAAATCTATGCAGTTTGTTTTATTTAACTTATGTTATTAATAAAAAAAAAATCTTGAAGTTGATTTCCATGACCTTTTGAAAATTCGGCCCTGATTAAATCAAACTCTAGATTACTTATTATATTTTAAATTATTATATACATATTAAAAATTATAAAATTAATCCTGATTTTGCACAGAGAAAATATTTATTAATCATTTGATTTCTTCACAACTTTACAGAAAGGCTAGTTTTAAGTTATGCCGCCGAATCACACAGTGGATATTTTTGGCAGCAGCCATTTCAGATCCCATCACAGACTGGCTATTACCCACGATGAGGTCAACTGGAAAGTTGAAGGATGGGTTCAAAGCCAGTCCCGGCCTTTTCCTTAAAAAAATCTTGAAGTGTAGGACCTGAAATTGAATTCATATCCTACAAGTGGAAAGCGAATGTTTTGCCACGCCGGCTGACTTTGCAGAAAGTTTATTCATCTTATCATAAATATGCCTACCTTCACAAGTTTGAGTATTGCAGTCCTCTTCCTTTTCGTCGGGCCCTGAGCATTCAGCTCCTCCATTCTGCGGTTTTGGATTGGTGCATGTTCGGATGAGTTTCTGCTTACCTCCTCCACAATGTTTTGAACACTCAGAATTTGACATTATGCTCCATTTGGTCCATCCACCATCGACAGCTTAAAATATGACAAAATAAATTTTTTATAAATCAGAAAAACAATATGGTCTATGGTAATTATAAGATAGATTTTATGTAAATTTGATTTTTTTCAACCAAAATAATAGAATGCAGTAATTAAAAAAAGTAAATTAAAAATATAAAATCGAATTTATTGGATATTTTCACCTAAATAATTATCATCTCTTAGCAATATTCTTCTTCTTTATTATTAAATACCTTCAATATTATATTTGTGCAAAGAATTCCATTTAATGAAATACAATCGTCTCGCTCCAAAAATAATTCCATTCAC
This sequence comes from Androctonus mauritanicus, assembly GCA_011317285.2. Lineage (NCBI taxonomy): Eukaryota > Metazoa > Arthropoda > Arachnida > Scorpiones > Buthidae > Androctonus > Androctonus mauritanicus. The sequence continues at coordinate 5,154 of WUQG02014421.1, read as the reverse complement.
TTCAAAACACTCGGCAGTAAAACAAAATTTATTTATAATGCAAAATGATTTGATCTCTCCATTAACACGAATCATTATCATTCATATTAAGCAGTTGATGAATTGAGTGAGACAGGTAGAGAAGTGACTAGCAGAATACAGGTAGGTTGGAAAAATTGGAAAGAACACTCTGGAGTCCTCTGCGATAAGATCCCTGTACGTCTAAAGGGCAAAATATATAGTACAGTGGTGAGACTGGCAATGCTATATGGAATGGAAACACTCCCCCTTAAATTCAATATACAAAAGATGAAGGTGGCAGAAATGGGAATGTTGAGATGGATGTGCGGAGTGACACGAGCAGACAGGATTAGAAATGAGCACATCCAAGGGATAGTGAAGGTAACAGATATTGCAAGTAAAATCCAAGAAAGTAGAGTGAGATGGTTTGGCCATGTAATCAGAAGAGACAAAGACTACACTGGCAAAAGAGTTATGAACATGAAAGTTGAAGGAAGGAGAAAAAGAGGACGACCCAAGAGAAGATGGCAAGATATTGTGGATGAAGTTCTGAGATCAAAGGGTCTCAGAAGGGAATGGACAAAGGACAGAGCGCAATGGAGAAAACTCATCAAAAACAGCAATCCCATATAGAAATGGGAAAAGTTCGAAATGGGAAAAGCTCAAGATGAAGAAGAAAAAGATTATCATTCATATTAATGATGCTCTTCTTATTCAAGTAGACATCGTTCCTTAAATATAATAGTTCTAGAAGCAAAGTTTAGTGAAAGGAAAAGATGAAATAATTTATAATCGGATCTAAATCATGTTATAATTATATATTTGAAATAAAACAAGAAATTCTTGAAATATTATAATACTTTAAGAAATTTTTTTTTGCGCATAACGTTTGTTTGACTGTCAGCTTAACTGAACATCAATTTTGTTTATAAATTGATTAACATAACTAATTGCATTATTTTAAACTAATTAAACGATATATTGAATAACTTTGAAGGCTTATAAAGGAATCATTCTGAATAGAAAATATCTTAAAACCATTTTTTCATTTGGAGTTTAAATATCAAGATAGGAGAACTAAAAAATTTAGAGTATATTTTTAGATGCACTAAAATAGTGTAAATATTACGAATCATATTAAACTGTATCCACAATAACAATTACGAAGAATAAATGACTTTTATATAATTTATACACAAATATAATATGAATAAAATTAAAATTAGAAAATTTTTTCGTAATTTTAGCCAATTACCGAAAAGGGAATATGGACATTGGATTAGCATTTTAGTTAAATTTTTTTAAAAGACGAAATATAGTAATATAAATCATGAATTTTTTTGTGCTTAGCAAAATTTAATCAAAATTTAATTAATTTTCTTATTAAAACTTTTCTATATCGATCATTTTTAAACAAATTCATTTAAAAATATTGAGAGAATATCTATTCATTAAGACATTTTTTAAATATATTATTTATTTATAATAATAGAATGATCAAAAATATAAATTTCCTAAAATAATTAATAAAAAAAATCATTAAAAATTAAATTTTAAAAAATATATAGCCTACTGTATTTTAAAAAAATTTCATAACTTCATCTGATTTGTTATTATATGATTCAATATGCCAGTTAATATTAACTTACGTTCATTTTGGAGACTATGATGAATAAAAATAATTAAAACAGAAAAAATAAATATAATCTTCATCATTCTTGAAGCAACCTGAAAAAAGTTTTTTATATTTGAATTATTTTAAATTCAAACAAAATTTTAATTGATAAAATACTGAAACATTATTATTTTTAAAATTTTAAGTTTTATACAATATATAAACTCAGCTTAATAATTTATTTAAATTTTGTAAACAGTTTAATATATTGAAAAAGCAAAAATTTGCTTATGAATTTAAAATTTAATATTATAGTACTGTTTGTTGTTCTGTTATAACTGAATATCTTAATTTTGATTGTTAAAATAAGGAAAAAGACAAAAAAAAAAAAAAATATTTTTAGAAAACGGCGAAGCACCATAGGTGACAAAGGGCGGATCTAACTTTCTAGAAGCTCTGGACTTGAGATAACCGATATCCAAAATTTCGGATATCAATATCTGCTTTTTTAATAATTACACACTTCGCCTTGTGCCTTAAGATCCTAGGCTCAAACCTATTAGCACTTACATAAATTAGCTACTGGTAATTGATGATAAAAAAGAATATCAATACAAAGATTGTTACTGGAAAAAATATTGTTGTAAAAGAAAATTGCCATTAAAAGTTATAATGAACATTTTAAATATTTTTATTATAATTTTAAAAAATTACTTCGATTTTATCCATCTTCCATCTTTTCAACAGTATATACTATAGGCTATGCGATCAGATAATTAATTAATGGTAAACTTATTCTAACAGACTGCAATACTTTAGTAATAATTTTCACAAAATTTCAATACATAAATTCAAACAGTTCTGGATAGTGATGTGCCGGAGCCCCGGGTCACGCGAGCTGATCGTTAAATTTTCAAGAATTTTACGAGTCAGTTTGTTAAACACGACAAGTATAATTATATATAATAAGTACTTGTATATTTTCGTATTTTTTTCCAAGTGGTGCACTCAGTTCTCGCGTGCCGCTCGATAAGTTAAATTGTAAACTGACAGTGGATATGAACTGTTTGAGCGGCATCTGAACGGTAAGCTTTATATACAGTGTCTAAGTAGATCAGTGCTTTTGTAAGTTCGTTCCAGTAAGTTATGATTGTCTGCCAATTTTTGGTTGTGATACATAAACCTAGATTAGCTACAGACAAAAAATGAGTTCGACAAAAAGCAACAAAAGCTTTCTGTGAGAATCAACTGGTTATTGTATATGAAATCTACAATAAAGATTGTTGAATATTTTATTATTTGAAAATTTTATGCTCCTCTTTGTTGTAAATCAATAATATTTATAATATGCATAAATTTATAATTAATATATTGTGTATGCATACATATTTTTTTCAGCGACCTATTGTTAAAAATTTATCAATGTACCTCTGATTCTCGAAAGACCAACTCTAATTTTCTGAAATGTTTTTTATTTTTGAATGATTAAAGATATGGCTTAAGATATGCCTTCAATATCATCTCCAATGCCTGGCATAAACTATAAATGTTAAAATAGTTTATGCCAGGCAAATAAAATTAAAAATATATCAAGTAATTCATTTATTTATTACAGGGGCATCTAAGAAGATTGAACGTTCGCCATTTTTTAACACATAAATCTACAGAATTAATTAATATTATTTTAAATTTGATTTCAATAACCTGACCAAGCTAATTTTATAAAATCCAATCAAAGAGTTCAAAAGCTATCAAAGAGAAACTTTCAAGCTTAAATATCGATCATTTTTAAACGTGAGAAGATAAAGGGCAAATTGATGCATCTTCGATAACTTGATCTGCTAATTTCATAAAAATTCAATAAATAGTTCAAGACTGTTTTAAGAAAGTAGCGTAGAAATTTGAACATCTTCCATTTCCAAATTTGTTGAAATTAGAGCATCAACAATTTAGAAGTGAATGAAGTTCAAATTTCTGAGATAATTTAACGATTAAAACTGTTTAAGATTAAGATAAACAAGATTATCTTTAATAATAGCTGAAATATTTTTATGCGATTCTTTAAAACAAAAGGTTTTTATCAATGGCGTACCAAGGGGGCAGAGGGGGGCGGACCGCTTCGGGCCTCCGAAGAACTTTAAATTTTAAGTATATGTACGTATATGAAGGAATATAAAAAAGGAACTTTATATTCTGGGAGGATGATTATGTATAAATGTGTCGGGTTTATGTTAGAAGCGCTGATGCTATAATATTATAAGATATGAGCAGTTTTCCACCCCTCTAGCCATGCGGCAGCCCGGGTGGTAGATGTAAGTTGTTTTTTTTTTAGTCTTACAAGTTAATCTTTTGTTTTCCAAATCATTTTAACTATTTAATTTAGATTAAATAAATGTTAATTATGTATTTATGTTGACATTTTGTATGGTGATCATTCCAATTAGGGAGCTCCAGGAAGACTTTCGCCCCGGGCATCGATAACTGTAGGTCCGCCACTGTCAATAGATGATCACTAATTGACAGTTAGTTAATTTTTCTGTATTTTGAATGATTTTGTATGTCAAATATTAAAAATAAATAGTACCTTAGGGTATCTAGGGAATAAATTAAGCATTATTGCTGAGAGATTTCCACCAGAAATTACCGAAAATGGTCCACATATAAACTTCTTTCTGATTCATTCTCTATTTTGCTAGAAATATAGATTTAAATTATAATTTGTTAATTAAAGTACGAGTAATAATGATTAAGAATTACGAATACAGTATAAGTACTTTTACATCAAAATTAAACCTTTTTTTCTCTTTAACTTCGATAAACAACTAATAGAATAATTTTTCAGCAACTGTTTCATTTCTATATTACTCATCTCTACTATGTCACGTGTTCAAATCTTGGCGCACAGCCAACTTTCAATTCTCTCACTTGTCAGTTCATCGAGCGGTCGATAAACCCTGTTGTCAAGACTATGCGCCCACACGCAATTGCCAGTTGGTCAACTATTTGATTGCAAGAGTGAGGACAAAGCAAGGATGTTTTAGGGCAAAGACTGCGTCCACTGACAACTCTTTTGTCGGCGGACTAAACAGTTTGTGACCTGCGACAATCAATCATCCAACTAGGGTGTGACATACAGCTTTATACAGTGTCTACGCCCACTTGCAACCAAACAGTTGGACGAAAATCTATCATTCTCTGTTGAGTTTTTGGCGGGCTATATAAATAGGTTAGTAAAACATAAAACTAGTTTCGTATTTATAATAGCTGTAAAAAATGAATATTCTTACTGAATACATTAATATCTGCCAATATAGCGAATAGAAGGAGAAAGTGCGATCACTTCGCTCCGGATAACATGTAACTAATGCACAGAAGGCACCTGCCACTGTATGACGTGGCGATCGTTTTCGGATTCAGTTTTCGCTATGCGTGTATGTGTTTTCATTGCCAATTTTACTTTTTTACACTTGTTTCTTATTTGCTAAGCCAATTATTTTACAAATAATTATAGTACTGTGAATAAAGTGACATTTTTAATA
>WUQG02014410.1:0-11719 GCA_011317285.2 Androctonus mauritanicus | reverse complement strand
ATTTTTTGCTGCTTTCCAATGTTGCATACCATAAGATGTGTTATATCTAGACAATGCGCTGACTGTGTATGCTATGTCTAGTCTGGTAAATATTGCCAAATACATTAAGGATCCAATTAAAATTTGAAAAGGATACCTTTTCATATTTTTTTTTGTTCGTCTGTTGTAAAATGATATTTTGTTTAATTTACTATTTCCATCAAATGACATTCCTATTAGCTTTGCATCTACCATTCCAAATCATTTTAATATTTTCTTGACATATGTTTTCTGTGTCATCTTTTATGGTTTCCTTACTTTCATTATGTTCAAATTCAATGCCTAAACAATAATGAATTAATATCATATCTTTCATTTTGAATGGATTGCTAATTTTTCCTTTTTAAATCATTTAATTTTTGTATATAATTCGATGCCACTATAATGTCATCTACATAAATTGCAACTAATGTGATACTTTCCTTTTGTTTTGATGTATACATACATCGATCAGCATTAGTTGGTTTTAATCCTAGTTCTTTTAATTTTTGATCCAATTTTCTATACCATTGTCTGCCAGATTGTTATAGACCATATAAAGCCTTTTTCATAAGACACTTTATCACTATTTTCTTTTCTCAGATTTTGTTTGAGAATTTCTTTAAGCACTTTCGGTTGCTCCATAAAACTTCCTCTTCTAGATTGCCATTGAGATATGTTGTTGTAATATCTAATTGATGATCTTTTAATTTAAGTTCTGCACTAATGTTATTAGGAGTCGAACTGAACTTAATTTTGCAATAGGTGCAAAGATTTCTTGAAAATCAGTTCCTGGTACTTGTACATATCCTTTGCTACTAATCTAGCTTTTCTTCATTCAATAGTGCCGTTTGAATTATATTTGGTTTTCAATATCCATTTGCAACCAATAACATTTTTCTATTTACATTTTTTATTATTCTTCTTTACAATTTTTCTATTTTTTGGGCAATCGATCAATTTCTAAATTTTATTTTTAATTAGTGCTGAATATGAAGCACTAATTAAAAATAAAATTCTATCTCATTTTCTATCACCTTTCTATATTCTAATGTATTTTCACTTGATAATGCATCTTTGACATTCTCTGAATCTGCGATAAGCCATACTTGCTATTTCTCTAATTTTCAGGATTTTCTTGTTGGATTATTGTTTCAATCTGTTTATATTTCATTATAAGCTTTTTTCAGTCTTCCTTTTCTCTCTGTTCTTATCATCATATGGTAACCTTGATCTCTTCATTTAGTGTGTGACAATAGTTTCAGAGGTGTCAACACTTTCCTACATTCTGCTGTAGCAGTTAGTTTTTCATTTAATTTTTGGGTTTTGATTTTTCAGTAATGTCTATAAATTTATTGCTCAATTGCATTATAGATTTCAGCTATCTGTGACAAAGTCATTTTGTTCATTATATTTGAATTTATCAATGAATTTTTTTCTTGAAATTGGACACCAGTCTATATGTCTTTGATTCTTCACAATAATCTAATAAGATACATTCCTTTGACTTACAGTCAAATTTTCTTACAGTAAGTCAACTGTAAGTCAAATTTTCCTTTTCCAGGTGTTTTATTTAAAACAAATGCTTTTTCACCAAATCTTCTCAAATAACTTACTGTTGGTCTTTTTCCATTCCACATTTTGAAAGGTTTTTCTGCATTCAGGCTTCTCAATAGACATCAATTAAGTATATGTGTCACTGTTGAAATGGCTTCAACCTAGAATGAGGGTGGCATATTTGATTGAATTATCATACATCTCACCATCTCTAACAATGTTCCATTTTTATGCTCTGCAACACTGTTTTGTTGTGGAATATATTCTACAATTAGTTGGTGATGTATCCCATTTTCTTTCAAAAATTTGTCAAATTCATTATTACAATATTGTGTGCCATTGTTGGATCAAAGTACTTTTATTTTTCTCTCCATTTTATTTTCTACTTTACCTCTTTTTCTCCATTATTTATTTTCCTTTTTACTTTTTCTCCTTTATTTTCTCCATTTTTTACTTTTTGTATGTTTTGAATGTTTCAAGGACGTTACTTTTCACCACCCAGATATATTGTGTATGAAGGTAACAAAATAATGAGCTCCAAGAACAGACGAAATTTTCATAGGTCCACAAACATCTGAATGTATGTAAATCTATGAAAATTTCAAGAGGTGAAGTACTTTTATTCAAAGTTCCTTTAAGAAATGGGGTCCTTTTATGCATGTTATGCATTCATATAATGCTATCTTTTTAAGTTCAATCCTAAAACTCTTTTATTTTGTGAAAGTTCCTTTAAACTTCTTAGGTTTAGGTGTCCTAATCACTTTAATTCCAACATTTTCTCATTACTAAATTATATGACAAGCATTTTCCATTTGATCTTTGACATAATATAAGTCATTTTTTCTTTTGGCAATCATCATAATTTCTTCATTATTGTTTAAATTAAGACTTCATTCTGTTTAAATATGACTTCATAATCTTTCTCAGTTATTTTGCTAATGGAAAGCAAGTTTGAATGTAAGTCAGGAACAGAGTATATTGCTAATATTTATTTTTCTTCCACCTTGGTCATCATCAATGGCAATATTAATTATATCCTTTCCTTTAATTTTAGTAGATCTGCCATTTGTGAGATTTAATGCTTAATCTATTTCTTTTAAATTTTGGATCTTTTGTTCATTAGAGCACATATGTGACATTGCGCCACTATCTAAACACCATATTTCATTGTTTTCATATCTTATATTCGATGCAGTGTTCCCTACAATTGTTTCATTTTCTCTGAGAGTTAGAAAGTATACTTCCGTGGATATTTCCAACCTTTTGGTAGTTATGTTATTATTTCAACATTCTTTAGCCATGTGACTGATCTTTCCACATTAATGACATTTAAAGTTAAAAGGATGTTCAACCTTATAATTAGAAGCATTAGCCCTCTCTTTTTGTTTATTTTCCTTTTCAGTTTCGCTAGGGTGATAAAATGGATTTTTATTTCTTATATACGTAGTTCCAGATTTACTTTCTTTGTCTTTATTTATTATAGCTTCGAATTCTTCTAATAATTTAATCATTAAGATTTCAGATTTAGGTAAATCATTACGTGATTCTATTGCACACCTAAAGTTTTCATAGCTTTCGAGAAGATTATATAACAGTAAGATTGTTAGATCATCAATTGTATATAATTCAATATCTTCTAATTTGTCAATAGCATCGAAAAATTTTGATATGTGATCATGCATATTTTCATCTTCCTGTATTTTATTTAGAATTAACTGTTTTAATAAAGTTGCTTTCTTTGCAGGTCCCTTCAACTAATAAATATTATGTAATTTTAGCCAAACTTCATGCAACGTTTTACAGTATGTAATTTGTTTTAATTCCAAAGGATTTATAGCTAAAATTAGATTTGACCTGACTTTTCTGTCTGTCTCTCTCCATGCAGCTATGGCATTCCTGAAGGCTTTATCCATTTCAACAGGTCTCACTTTTGTTCCATTCACATAATTCCAAGTATTGTTTTTTATTAGAAGAGCTTCCACTTGTAATTTCCACTTGTTGAAGTTGTCCTTTCCTAATATTTTAATTCTGATTGATTGTCAACTCTATTTGTACTGGAAATATTTAAAGGATCTTGCATTGTTCAAAGTTTTCTATTTTCACTGACCAAGTCCAATTATTCAATAATATTCAAGCAGTTTAGATGGAGACAAAACAAAAGAATATAATTCCTACTTCATAGATATTTCAGATCTGGTTTTCAAGAGTCCTGATGTTCCTTGATCCCATGATTATATGAATATGAGATTTTAGGAACCTGGGCCCACAATCTATTATTGTTATGAGGACAAATGAAATCAATGATCTAACTATCGAATATAGGGATCTGTTAGAAAGGCGAACATATGTTAACAGTGTGAAACAATATTTTATTCTAACAACAGAATTCTACTATACTAAGGAAGGAGGTAGTGTTACACCAGAGTTTGTGATAAAGGACTAGAAAACAAATATATGCAAAGGGTTGACTTGTTGGTTGGAATGTAGAATGTTCCAACAGTAACTTTATAAATCTACTGCTTATAAGTTATTAATGATAAATAAAAAAACATACTTTAGTCTGTGCATTAACTCCAAGAATTTTTGAACCAGCAGTAATATTTCTTGTTTTTTGTTTTCTTACTTGAACTAGTTGTTTTGCCAGAATGGTACAAGTCTATAAGAATATATTATAAAAAAAGTTATAATTTGTTTATATATACAGGCAATCTCTAACTTACATAAGTGGATCATTCAGCAAAATCTTATATAAATCAGAACATACATATGTTGGAACATATTTTATTCAATACTAAAATAGTACCCTACACTATGTCACAAAGATGTAACATTAAAAATAGTTATATTAAAAAATAAGTAACTAAATCATGTACCAAAACTACATGACTTATTTACTTACCATCTTGGAGACTGGATTCAATTCCAAGTCCCATACTTTCAGTTTTTCAGGAGGGGCTGGATTGGGGCTGGCTTCTTAACTAAAACTAACCTAATAAGCCCATAAAATACACACACATAATAAATGATGAAATTAGAAGAAAAATGCTTATATCACTGCATTACATTTTTATCTCCTACAATAAGTAAATTTTTGATTTTAGTCAGGGAATCTTTACATATGTATGGATCTATATATGTCAGATCTATCTAAGTCAGGGATTGCCAGTATAATATATAAAAGGATTCTCTGATTAAGAACATCTGATTTATGAATTTCACACACATAATTTTTGAAAAATTAAAAAAGTTTGAAAATAGAATGAACATTTTTTTAAAATTATAATAGTAAATTGTCTAAGAGAAAATATTTCATAGATTTATAATGAATTTGAATTTTTATTTTTGATAATATGAAAAGATCTACATTATTACATTATATAATAAATTATTCTTATTCTAATTTTTATTTATAAAAATAGATATATTTAAAAATATACTCATACTGTCTTATCACCTCTCTTGGCTGCCTTTTTAATTTCCAATTCCTAAGAAAATAAAAATAGATAAAATTAAAAATTTTATTATAAATAAATATAAATATAATACATACTTATATTTAATTACAAAAATATATTCAAAATTTTTATGAATTTTTTGTAATAAACAAAAATTTATATTTAAATTCACAAATAACATTTCTATAAAGTCAGATTTATATGATATTTCAAAATGCACAGGTGATCTTCTAGTTATAAACTTTTGCATATACTTAGTTTTGAAATTTTTACAATTTAAAAATTATACAAAAATTTTTTTAATTTTGGCAATTAGTAACAAATATATCAGAAAAATTCATGGCATCTAAGAATGTAACTCAATATTTCAAGAGAGCAGAACTTTTATCAAAAATTCTCATCTTGATTATTGGATATTTATTTCAGAAATTCTAACATAAGACATTACTAATTGGACCCAATCAATAACAATCATCATACAATAGCATATATAGTGTATTTAGTACAAATAAATTTGTATTTCAAACTTCCTCAATTTACAAAAGAATTCAGGAATGCATCAGATTCATAACTAGAAGAGTCTGTATTTTTTCTTACTTTAAATATTACTTGTACAATTCTTCAAGACTAAGTTTCTATCTGATGATAAATCAAATCAAATCTAGGTCAGGAGTAGAAACAGTAGAATTATATTTATAAAAGTATTAGGATATACAGATAGTTCTCAAAATTTACAATTTGAGCTTTTCTCAAATATGTATAATAGAAAAAGAAAAAAAAAATCGAAAATATGAATGTAATTGCAAAAAAAATTCTAAACATTCATAAAAAATGTTATTTCAAACTGCACACACAGCTATATAATATAGTATGAGTTTGTAAAAAAACAAATCATTACTTAAACCACACAGGGGATAATTATTAATGTACAGTTTATTCCAAATTTATTCACCAGGGGTTGTTAGTGCTTGTTTGGATTACACATTTGTAAAAAAACATTTCACCATCTGCAACAAAATCGAAAAAATAAAAATGATAACCAAGTAGTAGTAGTAAAGCATGCTCTGGTTTTATTGGCAATCCTAAATATGCATAACTTCCATTTTAGGATGGTGCCAAAGTAGTAATTCATCTCTATTAAAACTCATCTGCTTATCTGTCAATACTAATGAATAAAAATTCTTTAACATTTATACGATAAATATTTTCATTATTATAATTTATTTGATATTGAAGGCCATTTTTTCATTTATTTAGATAATTAATCATTGTTTCATCATAAACTATTGATTTTGTTGACTTAATTTTATTATTTGAAAATTTAATTATTGAGAAAAGAACTCAGTTTTAACATTATGTTGATGAGAAATTGATTCTTGGTTTACAAATTCTTGCTTTATAAGCTCATTACAAGAACAAATTAATTTGTAAAGTCAAGAACTACCTGCATTTTCATCTTTATCAAATGTTACTGTTGACTACATAATATTCCCAAGCAAAATATTAATTTTTACATCATCTAAGCAAATATATAATAAAAATATTTTACACATTTTTCATAAATTATCAACTAGGTTAAGTACTTCTATCATTAAAATTTTTTTCTTACTGCATTCTTCTTCAGTGCCATATTTTTATAATAAATATATTTAACAGTTCAAAGATGACTTACTGAAATTTCATATAATTGTTATAGTTATAATTTAATAAAAATATTCAAAAACAAAAGATGATCTGATTGGAAATTTATTTCAGCAAATATATGAATTTGAATAAATTCAAAAATAAAAATTTTTTGCATTGATTAAAACATTATATCATTAGCACATCAATATTAATATGGTGCATATTCAATAATATCAATTTTATCAATTATTTAAACAACATTGATCAATTGTTTAATTTAGTTATTTTAAAATCATGTTCATTAAATTTATTGAATTCATTGTTTTATTAATCTCACTAGTTTAATAAAATTGTTTATTATAGAATAGACAAATTTCAATTTGCTCCTTGTTCAGTGAAATTTCTTTCATATTTTATAAAAATATAAAATATAAAGGTGTATTGAAAAGGTAATGCACATTGTAATGCAATCATAAAAGATCAGATTTAAAAGTAATCACATAGATTTGAAGGCAATTATTTCACTTTTTGGGAAAGGGTTAGATTCCCTGTTCATAGAATTCCTTTGGCTGGGATTGCAATCATTTCATCACCTGATTGAAAATGCATACCTTTTAGCTCCATCTTCAAATGACCAAATAAATGGAAGTAGCATGACAATAAATCAGAGCTGTATGCAGTATATTCTAGTATTTCCAATTTGTACTTCTGAACTCCATTTCATGTGATATGTGTGAGTGGACATTGTCATGCAGAAGCATTACCCCCATTGCTCAACAATCTGGGCCTCATTTTTGATGCTGGCTCAAAAATTTACAAGATCTTGCACAACAATCAGTCTTAACAAGATCATCTTCAGCACCTATTAGCTGTACAGTGATTACAACATTTGCTTGACCTTTTCACAACCATCTTTAAATCCAGTCCACCATATATGCAGTTTTGTATGAACAACAATTATTCTTGTAAACTGCACACAATTTGACAATGAATGTTTTATAAACCAAACATCAAGAAAAATATCCAAATAGAACTTAAACTGCCAAATTAATCACTTGATATTTTTAATGGAAATTTTAATAATTTGAAAGAATTTATACTAATGTTAGCATCACCTCATAATTAATAAATAATTTATTAATTAATTAGGCAATTTAGGTTCTAATTGACAGTGAATTTCAACAGATGAATTTTTCAGCTGTGAGAAATCACTGCACACTGTTCATTTTTAAGAATCTGCAATCATAAATCCCATTGTTTTTCAACTAGATGGAAAATAAATATTCTACCTACACTTTCAAACAATCTGTTTGAAAGTGTAGGTAGAATATTTATTTTCCATCTAGTTGATAAACAATGGGATGAAGAAACAATGGGATGAAGATAACTGCCTTTCATACAAGTAAAAAAAAATTATCTACCTTACTGTCGTCATTTTATTGTATTCATTACTTTTTCATTCAGACACCTTTTCATACAAGTAAAAAAAAAAATTATCTAACTTACTGTCGTCATTTTATTGTATTCATTACCTTTTCATTCATTTTATATATGTGAATATCAAACCATCATATGTGTTAATATATAACAAATTATATATTATTAATATTCATATTTGCTATTATTTCTATGCTTCTGATAAATAATTCTATAAAGTGAAAAAAGGATAATTTCAAATAAGTTCATTATTAGAATACCATACAAAAATATATAGTATTTTGTTGCTATTTGGAAATAACTGGATTTGGAAAGCTTTAATAATTTAAAAAATTTATCTATTTCAATGAACGTCATATTGTTGTAACTCTAGAAAATTTAGGTTGACTTGCATACAAGTTTCAAATTTTCACAAATTTTAAAACATTGAAATTGCAAAGTCCACTTATACATGAGTTTGTATGCTATTAAAACTATTGCAATTACAGGTACAAAAACAAAATTCATATTTAGGGAGAATAATAAGATAATACAATAAAACTGAGAGCTCACAAAACATTAAAGAAATAGAAGTTACATCAATTTTAAAATTTTGAAACAAAATAATCTATATAAACAATTGAAATTTTAGAAAAAAAAAGTGAAGAGTACTTCTGTAATTGAGGAAAACTGAATATTAAATAGTAAAAAATTTATTCATAATTATAAAATGCAGACTTTTCTTTTAAATTATTATTGATATCAATAATCAAATATTGCAGATTTCACATTTTATAGATTATCCAAGAAAATATTTTTTCTTCTTCTAATGAAATCTATATTTGTTGAGTCTAAGTTATGCAATTAAAAAAAGTATTTAAGGTTAATTAATAGATATAGTTAAGAGTTTCTGAAGAAATTAAGGATTTATATTATGAATATTATGAAGAATTTGAAAGATGGTCTAAATCTTGAAGATAGAGTTTTTAATCTGATGGATTAGGACAGAATACAGATTGAAGAAGATTGATTTATATAAAAAATAGAATCAAGAAAAAACCAGAAAAGTCAAATGATTAAGAATGAAAATGTTGTTTGCATATTAATTTGAATAATTTAATATTTAGTATGAGAGAGAATGGTAGTGAAGTGCATTTCTGACTAGAGAAATGAAAGATTTAATTTTCATCTAATATCCATTTTGAAAGATTTTTGTAAAATATTAATAGCTAAATTCAAGAATAGTTCCTTCTAGCTTTAGTAGAAATTTAAGAAAACAATTTTTAGTATAGATTTCCGATTACTTTAATTGAAATATAAAATTCAATTAAAATTCTTTAAAACAATTGAATCAATTATAGTCAAGCAACTGAATGAGAACAAATAAATTTAAATTTTGTTTAAATATAAAATAATTTAATAATTTAAATAACTGTTTATTAAAATTCATAAAATTAAAAAAGATTAATTTATTATTATTGATATAATAATTATTATTATTAAATTATCTATTTATATTATTGATTGTATAGCATATTGTTTAAATACAAATACATAATATATATATATGCAATATATACTATTCAATATATGCTATACAATTCAAACAACAGGCATTCCCTGACTTCTGCAAATAACTGAGACCGAAAAGTTTTATGTAATTTGGATTTTGAACAAGTCAAAAAAATGATTTTTTTATTATAAAAATTGTGAAACAAAAATTATTAGAGCTAGTGGACTACTGTGATTGCACCAATACAATATACTATGGCATCATATTGCATACTAACTGAAAGACAATGCTGCATAGTATGATATCATATTAGTAATATAATACTAAAGATCAATAAACAATACATCAAACATAAATAAATAATAAGATCTTTTAAATGTTGTAAACCAACATATTGGGAATTGCATCTTACAAATACAATTAATTTTTTTTTATGTAGTATATTTCAAAAAAACAAAAAAAATTAGAAAATTTTTTTATGTAAGTTTTTATTTGCAGAGGTTGGATATACATAAGAACTGAACAAATGCATATCATTTTTTCAATTTACAAAAAATTTTTGCTTTTAATAAAAAATTTTTCATCGTCAATCAATTATTCATTTTACTTTGTTCAAATCAATAATTGTATTTTGTACTATATAAATTAAATAATCTCTAATTCATGATTTAATAAATTTTTTTGGTAAAAAATTCTGTAATTCAGAAGACTTATCAATTTGATCATATGAATAAGTGATTATTTTTTATTTTCTTGCTTATTCTCTTCATTCATTGTATCAGATATTTTTATATCATATATATTGTTGTGTATCACAAACTTTGTATTTAAAATAAAATTATTATTAACTGCCATTTGGAACACAGTTGAAATATAAAATATCCATAATCTGTTTATTGCATTTTCCAAAAACTTTTGCAATTATGGTAAAACTATTTAATTTCATAAAACAATGCTTGTGCATTATTCCATATTTATAACAAAATATTTTTTTTATCCAAGGGTAAATCTGAATTATATTTTTTCATTCTATTGGAAAATGCTAATTCTAATCAATGAAATCCTTTAGATATATTATTTTGTGTTTATTGGTAAAATAATCATCAAAATAAAATCCATATTTTTAACAGATAAATTTTAAAAAATAGAGGAAAATATTAATTTTCAAAGAAATAGGTTTTGCAAATAATTTAGCAAAATCAAAACTTTTAAGTTACATAGATAAATTTATGATTAATATTTAAATAAAAATTTTTTAAACAATAAATAAAGCCATAATTTGTACATTTATTACTTCATTAAATTTAAATTCAAAAAAACACTTGGCATTTAATGGAAAGAAACTGAAAATCAAATGACAAAAAATAGAATGAATAGATAATAATTATTGCAAACTATTAATAGTATTCTACTTTTGACTTATATTAATGCTACTGGAATATTTTAATAGTAGTAGATAAAATGATGTTGAGTTTCATCCAAGAACTAATTGGAAATGTTTACATTTGAATTAGTGGGAAATAAGTTTTTGCTTACAAAATTTTGCATATGAATAGTTTTCAGTCTCCACTATCTTTGTAAATTGAAGAAACCTATCTGCTGTAATTAGTAATTATTATTTATTCGTTTTCCAGATTTTATAGAAAAATCAAACTTAATTTTATTGGAAAGTAAAATATAGGATAATACTGCTAACTCTTGATCATTATTATTCACAATTTTAATATTACTTCTTATGGAATTATGATTTAAAATAGTTTAAATAATGTTTGTAAAAATACTATTAGCAAAAATTAGCTTATTTAAAATAAAACAATATATTGATATATTCTAAAATTTAAGCATTTCCAAAAACATTTGCAGATTAATAAAACAAAATTTTAAAATGTATTGATGAATCAGCTATTTTATATACTGTTATAATTTTTTTAATAGAGTTAATGATGACTTCTTATTACTGAGTCAATAAGATTTCATTAATAATTATTCTAATCAAAAACCAAATCTAATTTTATTATTCAGTCAAATCCCAATTAGATGCCCCCATTAAGCCACCACCTTGCTGACCACCAAGAAATTTGGTGGAACAAATCTTCCCTACGTTAATGGAATAGACAAACCCCGATAAGAGACC
>WUQG02014399.1:0-11719 GCA_011317285.2 Androctonus mauritanicus | reverse complement strand
GAATATGTATATATATACACACACATATATGCATTATGTAATTGTGAAACTAATAAGTGGGCGAGGGGCAGGATGAGAAGTTATGTATCTCCGAATTTATGTAAATCAGGTTTATGTAAGTCGGGGTATTACTGTGTGTATATATGTATATATATATATACAGTATATACATATATTACAAAACAATACGACGTTAACAATTTGACAATTCACTATCGAAACTCTCGTAATAGAAATTTTATTTCAATTTAATATTAAATCAATTTGAAAGAAATTCAATTTTTTGGTTGGGTTTTAAGAGGAGAAAACAAGCATTACTAACAAAAATAATTTCTTTAGGTATTTCTAATGAAAAAAAATAAAATAAAATAAACCGAAATACTTCTAAAGGGAAAGGTTCCTTTTTTTCTTATTTAAATAAATAACAACAAGAGTTTAATCTGATATCATGAAATTTTCAATTTCTGCAATGTATATAAATAGAGATGGGAAATATATTGGAAGCATGAACCAATCAGCCTTTGGTATGTAGTTTGGAAGAAAACTAATCACCGACTGAAGGTTCAATAAAATTTATACGGGTGAAGGTAATCGTTTTCTTGAGACTTTTACAACTCAACTCCAACCTAGAAGTAACACGTTTAAGTTTCAACCTAAAGAAATAAAATTGCTAAGTCAATCCAATAGACTTCGCTGCTACCAAAAAATATAGTAGTACCATGAATCTATTAAAAACACCGACGGGATTTCTTAAAGATCCTTTGGACGAGTTTATATGGCTCCAGAACTTTATTTTTTTTTTTTTTTTTTTTTACGTTCCCTTTCTGCCGAAAAGAATAAAGGAAACGAAAAATTGCTTGGGATGCGTGATACATCGTAACGAAAGAAAAACTTCGATTATCTGGAAATTTCTTTCTTGATAGAATTTGAACTTTTCATATATTATATTTAATAATCCATACAAAGTAGTTATACAGAACATCGAATATATATATATTTTCGATAAATATCGAGTATGTTAATCATTTAATATATATTCTATAGGCCTATGTTTAAATATTTCAAGAACAAATTTTCTGTAAGTCTGGAAAATAAATTTATAAAATTGATTTTATTATTTTTAAATTAAAATGTAAAAATAAAAATTCGATTTATGTTTTGATTAATCCTATTAAATAATTTAGAATCGGCATATACAAAAATCAGAAAAAAAATTTTTTTTTGACAGTTTTCACTTCGAATGAAAATTCTTTTTTCAAACTTCAATTTAGAAAAGTATAAAAAAATTATCTAAAATTTGTTATAATTATTTTTAATTGCTTTAAAATAATAACAACAGTTTAATTTTTTTTTTTCAAGTTCGAAATTTAAAAAAAAATTAAGTGATGTAATAATTGTTAAAATCGAAAGTAGTTTATATTAAACGAGTAAAATTCTCTCTAAAATTACGAGTGTTTTATGAAACATTACACCATAGGGATTTAGTAATTATAGGAGGTACAGAAGATCGCCATCTGTGTAATTAGGTACAAGTGGATTGTTGATACAAGGTGAACAAAGAGGGGTAATTAGTGAGTTATATAGCGTCGGTGGTTAATCTATGAGTAATTATCTTCTCTCCTCCGAATTAGAAGCTGTTGAAGTATTTTTAGTTCAAAAAGAGAGGGAAAAAAGTTAAACAATTTTTGTTTTTGAAAACTTTACACGCCGAGTATTTACAATAACAAATAGCGTTGCTAAATGCCATAAATATTATCAAGAAAAGTATAAATTAAACCAATGAAATTTATCTAAACAAACATGATATCTTTGTAGCAAATTAATTTTACCGTGTACTGGTATTCCTAGAAGCATGCGAGAGTTTCAAGTTCGTTGTTATTATATTAAAGGTAATTAGATGATTAAATAGAATTTAATATTCTGCCACGATGTTGAACAGATTACAAAAGTTTTATTTTATTCCTTTCCTCGACCAGTAAACTAATTTATGCTTTTTTTTTCCTCTCAAGTTAATTGCTCAAATTTCTATATTGAATTTATATATAAATATATATTTTAATATATATATATACACACTTGTTTTGATGATCTACTACTCTATCAACGAATGTTTGGTGTAGATTATCACGTATAATATTCGTTTTTATGTCAAAAAATCAATCATTTTTATGACTTCTAGATCTCGTTTATTGATGAGGGCAAGCAAGTTAACGATAACATAAAAATTATTCATTTATTTAAAAAGAAAAAAAATTTAAATTTCGTGTAATATTTAAAATTAATAAATTTTTAATGACAAAAACGTTTCGAAGTTAATTTAATTATTTTGTTGATCATTTCAATACTCCTAGATTATCTATTATTAAAATATTCATTTTATTCACAAGAAGAAATGAATCTATCTATCTAGTTCTTTATATTCTTTATCTTTTAATTGATGTAAATAAATAAATAAAAATCAATCTTGCTCAAAGCAGATTGTGACGTTATGTTAGATATTTATTGTTTATAGCTATCTTCAGTACAAATATTATAATATATAAATATTTAGGATGTAAACAGGATAGTGGTTAAACATACCAATCATTTATCTTTTGAATATCATATATACGGGATCACCTATGGGATTCCTATGATATGATTGAAGTTATACATTTATGATAAGAACTTTCGCATGCAATTCTGGAAAACATCAATTCTCTTTTGACATTTAATGCACTTTCGGAATGCTTTAACAAATTTTTAAATCCTGAATATATTTTTCATTGTATGGGAAAAACAAAATTGATGATTTATGCAAATAGTAACGTATATATTTATTTACTTTTTCTTTCAAACTTATTCGGCAAGTTTGCGACATAAGACTTTCTGGATTTTTCGATTTTTCTAAATTTTAGGTTATTTGCATAAGAAATATAATATCTGCAAAATAAACAATTAAAATGAAATATTGCACAATGAAAAGCACAGTTTTCAAGTTCTTACTGATTTAATCTGATTTAAAAAACTTCGGAAATCTAAAAATATCCGGATTTTGGAATACATGATATGCAACTACATTTGATACTGTATTTTAAAAATTCTTGCTTTCTTGATGATAATTATGTAATAAGCAATACATAATAGTAAATTATAATTAAAATTACTCATATAATAAATTTCAACAAACTGCATGATAATTAATTCATTAATATATAAGGAATTGATTATATTTAATATTAAAAATAGTTATTTGATAATGTAAATTTTTCTATGTAATTAAATTCGAATTAAATTTAAATAACTTATATCAATAATTTTTAACGAAATATTGTTATCAAATTTCATTGTAATAAAGAATATTAAACAAGTTAATGATATAGCGAAATATTTTAATACAGACTGACTAGTTGTGGCATTAAAATATATAGAAAATATATACACAGTATATTGCAATAAGTATATAGTGTATAATATATTGAAATTTCAGGCATAAAATTTCAATTATTCATAAAATTCTCAAAATAATATAGGCTATACTTAACGCATTATCGCATAATTCTTCGAAGTATAATGCGGGATATTAATATCTATTTTCATACTTTTATATACTGTATATATATAAAGCGCGATATTTATCAGAAAATGAGTTAAATTGAATGTTTGTTTAAATTTTAATATGTTAATTGTTTCTCTATTCAAATAAATTAATGTCGCGAATTATCATATTTACCCATAATAGCTTATATACGTACATGACAAATTTTGACCAATCCAATTTAGTAAATCTATTAATACCCGTATTTCTGAGATCTGTTAAATAAACACGATCTTCACTTACAGATGTATGAGAATTACTCTTAACTCTCAATTCATGTTACATAATCTGTTCTTGACACTAAGTAATTTAATCGCTTTTGTGCATATTTAGATAAAGGAAATACTCACGGTCAACATTACAATAAAGAATCATTAAATTTATTAATTATTATTAAAATTAAAATTACAGTAAGTCAGAAGTAATTTTCTTGATTAATTGGATATTTTTCATATTTGATATTTTTCCTCAAAGGCATTTTTCTTTTTAAAGAAAATCGTTATTGGCGTGGAGCTGTACTTCTTTTCGCAAACATAGGAGTGTGTTTTTATATTAAAGTTTTTGGAAAATATTATTTTTTTCCAGCTATGCATTATAAATTGCAGAAGGTCTGTTGTTTTTCTCAATATCTGCATGAATTGCTATGTGAAAAGATTCGCTAACTGCATTGCGAAATATTACATAGCCTATACATGACAAAAATAACCAAAATTTGAGATAAAACTGATTGGAAAGAAAGCTTATACAATATTTATCTGTAAATTTATATGGAGTTGAAGTAGTCAATTTATTGCTATCACTGTTTGAATCGAAAATATTTCTTTTAATGAATATTTGAAGGAGAATTTCAAAATGCTGGAGCGAACACAAATCGGTAGATGTGTACTGAAAAAATATATATGTTTTCTATGGGGAACATGGAAAGATTTATCAGTTGTAGTTAGAAATCCAGTGCAGAAACTTCCAGAATTTAATATAATTTTGAAGAATATTAAATATCTATATTCGGAATAATTCTTTTATATAAACTCTCTTGTGGTACATCATTTAATTTGTTTATTGAATACTATTTTTTATGTTTGAAATATTTTTATTTAGTTCATGGTTAGATTAATATAAGTTAATAAAATTTTGCTATTATTAAATATTTAAACTATTTTATTTATTTATTATTTATTTAAAATTATTTTTATGTAATAAAGAATTATAAACAAACTTAAAGTGAATGTTTATATTGCAAATAGATAAGTTATAATAAAAATTCTTCTAAAATATTAAAAATCACAAAAACAATTACCTTATGTATACATGTATATATGTCATAGATACTTATGTGTAATTATAGAATATTTATGACTGTGACATAACTATAGAAAGTGACATTAGATCATACATAAAGATTTTTAGTTTCTAATAAATTATTGTGATATAACAATAGAATATGAAGTAAAAATACTGTAGATTGAAGCGTAAAACTCATTGTTATGTTCATGAAATGAAAAATTTCTCATAATTCAGTAAATTTATTCGTTAAAAATATGATTTTTATTATTTTTCTATTCATAGTATTTATGAATAGTTATCTTCACTATTATTTTAATTAAGTTATGCAATTTTCGAAGATTTTTTAAGAATTTTAATTATATGTCTTAATAATGTTCCAAATATACATTTCTTTGGAATTATGAGATAAAAATGCTCATAATTATATTTCTATATATGATAGTCAGATTTTAGTTAAAATAGAATTATTCCGATAGATTTTTTATAAAAAATTCTAATAAGAAATTTCGCAAAAATCCGTCTCCAGTGAATTATTCCCTGCAAAAAGATATATATATATATAATATTTCCAATTTATGCATTAAATCAATATGATCAATTATTATGCATCAATAATAAATATAAAATGTGAAATAATAACATACTTTATATAGTTATTTATTCAAACAAAGCAATATTTTACCATTTATTATAATTTTACAGTATGTAAAAGCACTGTTATTCAGTGTGCATACTAGATCAGATTATTTAAATTTTCTAATTCTTGAAGTATCTCTTCAATCTAGAAAATACGTTAACGAATAATAACAATAAAATTAAAGCTATATTATCATAAATTGTTAATATGATTATAGGATAATCTAAAAATGTCAAACAGGAATCTAACTTTATTGAAAATAAACTGTATGACTGTATTAAAGCATCAAATGAATCATCCTACATTGATAAGTTGGAGAAATATCTCAGAATGTTATACATTATAAAAGATAGTTACGTTGGTCTTTAGAATTTTTAGTTATTTAATTGCCTTTAACATGGGAAATCATTATTCATAAATGCTTACAATTACAATATTTTAATATCTATTTTATAATGATTTTTATTACTTTATAATAAAACTCCTTTCCATTTGAAAAAACTCGAAGGAGCTCTAGAGTAATGTGAGAAGAGTGTTTCATTACACCCAAGGGAAGATTATAAATTCGTACTCGCGTTTTGTTATATTTATACTGTACTTTATATGTAGGGAAAGGTGGGTATAGTTGTAACATAGGTATAATTGTAACAGAGCAATTATCTTTTTTAAAAGACCGCGCAGAACTTCGAGACACTGTTATCAAATGGCGTTATACAGTAACCAACATCAGCAAGATAGTAATGGCGTACGTAGCGTCTCCGCCGAAATAGGAACGAAAACTCTTTTTCCGGGTAAGTTAGTAATTCTTTCTTTTGGAATTAAAACCTTATAGATCTCAACTAATATAGACATCCTACTCATATATAGTGAATAGAAAGCAGGTGTCATGTAATTACATTTGCTATGAACGTTGCTTAGTTTGAATGAATACTTGTTGTAAAGAAGGGAAGAACCTAAATAGGGCAGTAGTGGGTATAATTGTAACAAGATCAATTATACTGTAATTATATAATTGTAACGTCAGATGAAGATTGCATATGCCTCATGAGTTGTAACATCTACAGCAAAGCAAACCTAAGGAAAAGTGGATGCAGTGCCAAGAATGCAGACAGTGGACACAAATCACTTGTGTCGCAAGACCTCTGGATGCTACATTTATTTGCCAGAACTGCGAGAGCGAGATGAGTGACAGTGTGTAGGATTACATTATTAGATAGGCATTAATCTAATCCACTGAGTCTTTAATATCTGTGTTTTTGTCATTAATGTTTCCTTTGAAATTTTTTTAAAAAAATCTTGTGAAAGACCACTTTTTCTGAATCTTCTGTTTTTGTATAGGTTTGTTACAACTTTCCCTATTTGATATTACAACTGTACCCGTGCATGGGATAGGTTGTAACAATCAGCAAGCTTTAGGTTTTGCTTTGTAGCTCATAGGTGAAAGGATGATTCTATGCTTCTATGTAACTGACGAGTGGGCCTATTGAACAGTAATATTTTTTGCTTTACGTATAACCACAGAGAATGAACAGGGTAAAAAATTATAAAAATGTTACAACTACACCTTCCCCTACAAATACATAGACTAAGAATACTTTGAATATTTTACTAGAAAATTTGGATTGATAAGTATAATTCATTTTATTTCGAACTTACAACTTTTAATGTAATTTTCTTCTAATTTAATAAACAATGTTTTATAAATGTTTTATTTAATGCGCTCAACAGTAGAGATTAAATCCGATTTTGTAATATTTGCAACAGCAAATTCTAAATATTTTACATTGAAAATAAATAAAAATAGAGTCTTTGCCTATTTTTTGTTTACATCTTTCAAAAATTGAATTTACAAGGAAAAAATTACTTTTTTACAAAATGTAGACTACTTATTAAATATTCGACAGAATTGGATTTGAAGTTTGTTTGTTCTTCCGTTCAATAAGTACATTTTATTCTATTTAATTTACTATAAAAATAGATTTCTTCGATTATAACTTACTTGTTAGTTCCTTTCTTCCAGTCATTCATATCTGAATTTTAATTTACGAAATATTTGTTGATATAATTCATAAAGTCGATTCAAGTGTCAATAATTTCAAGTGATATTTGCTTAAGAAGTCTTAGAATATAATTATTTCTTACATTTTAAAAATTATTAAATTACAGAACTTTTGTTCTTGCTTAGATAGCTTTGAATATTTACTTTATATTATGAAAGTCAAATATGTATATTTTATTGTAACTGAACCGAAATTTATGTTGTTTGCACTTAATGCAAATAAATATAATTAAAATTAAGATAGTGAGATCAATGAATCGA
Source organism: Androctonus mauritanicus (assembly GCA_011317285.2). Taxonomy (NCBI): domain Eukaryota; kingdom Metazoa; phylum Arthropoda; class Arachnida; order Scorpiones; family Buthidae; genus Androctonus; species Androctonus mauritanicus. The sequence goes on along the minus strand of WUQG02014399.1, from coordinate 3,901 downwards.
TTATTTAATCCTTTTCATTATTCGATTTTAAATCTTTTCGAAAAATAAAAATAATAAAATCAGATAATCATCATCTTCGCTAATAATAATCCGAATTTGATCATTTTTCAATACACTTGATCCTTTAGTTGATCCTGAAAATATCAAATTTCACTTAAATTGAATAATGTTTATTAGTGTTATTGCTTTAAAATATGTGAAGAGACACTTTATTCTTATACGTCAGCAATATAGATTCCATTTAAATCATTTTTATTTTTACTGTTACCTAGTAATCTTGACTTTTCAGGATCATAATAAGATATGTGAATTTTATTAAAATCAGATAATATTTACCCGAGATGTCGAGCTGATAAACATACAATCGAATAGCTGAATAGACACCAATTTTATTTTACCATTTTAAGCCATTCTAGAATGAAAATAATCATTCTAAATGAATTCAATTTGTTTCCATACATTTTTAAATCTTGATTTTTATTTTTAGAAAATTCTCTCTATCTGTTTATTAAAAAAATAAATATCTTCAAAAATATTCTGAATACTTTTTCTAGTTTAATATGTATGAAAATATTTTTTGGCATCTGAAATTCAGACAAGGTGGACTGTCTTAATTTTAGGCTGAGAATTTATTCTTTATTAATGAAAATATATTAACGAGTTTTGTAAAGTTAACTTTGGTTTAATTTTTTTTTTAATTAATGAGTAAAAAATAACAAAATAAATATAAATTTACTGTCTAAACTCAAATCGTTCAAGTGATTTAAAAAATTTTTAAAACAATTTATTCGGGAAAAATTTAAGAGAGAAAAATTCTATGAATGAAATGGATCGATGTGACAGTATACTAATAATGATCACACAGATATCTTTAGATAAGAGCATCTGATCATTGGATCACAGGATATCGTTAGAGAAGTCAAGCTTGACACTTTCAGTCGACTTGACCCAAATAACGAACTGAAGCCAAGTTCCCAATGATTTTTCGATTAAGCATCCCGATTTCTCGCTTCTTAAATTCTTCGAGTGATTCGTTTTTCCTTTCATAATATTGAAATTTTTAAAAATTCCGTCGATATTAACTCTTATATTAAAACTTTAATAATCGATTTTAATATCCAGAATGCAATTTTATCTTTCTTATTTATTTACAAAAAGTATAGTTGGAAATTGAATTTCTGATACCTTTTATTCTCTAGACTTTTAGAAAAGAGTAATTTCCTTTCATCATTTTTGTTCGATAAAAGAAAATTAAAAATTTTCTTTTAGACGAAAATTAAAAAAATATATATTACATACTTTTAAGTCATAAAAATCATAATTATTTAAAAAAATATGTTTTAGATGAAGATAATTACTATACAGATTTTTATTTTTAATATAAAAGAGATAACTTTTTAGCTTAAATAGTAAATATTTGTATAAATAATAGAAATTCAAATGTGTTCTTTTTATCTATATTATCTGTTTGTCCCTATGTCTGAATCCTAATAATAATTTTTGAACTAATTAGTTGTTGTTTTCATTAAATTTTGAAATAGTAGTCTACCATTAAAGATAAAATTTATTCTTTAATCATGCAAAATATATTTGTATTAATTGAATGTATCTTTGTGTCGTGTGCGCTATATTCTATATGTATTCTAGTATAAATTCTTGAAGGATTAAAAATATATAATTGAAATTCTATAGAGGCATTTTTATGTAGATATCAAGCAATCACAGAGATTTCAATTATATATATATCAACATTGTCCTCTCTCTAACTTAAGTTATAAGAATATATATATATATTCTATAACATATACTTTTCAGTATAAAAAATGTTTTTCTTGTATTTAAAAATTTATCATTGGTAGAGACGAACAGTTATTCTTCTTTTATACCATTATAAATAATTCTTTTTCTATCACGTTGTGAACAAAATATAAAATATTTGAGAGTTCATATTTTAGTAAATCAATTTCACATAATTCTCTATCAAAATAGAAGTTTTACCAACTGAAATTTTCATAAATTATGCAAAATATAAAACATAATGAGTTAAACAATAATCAAAAATAACTGAAAACAATTTGGTGTTGTTATTTGCAGACAGCAAACTAAAAATAATAATGCACAGGAAAAAAATCTATCTGTAATTCTTTCTTTTCTGATTTTTTAAAAAATTATTTTTTGAAATAAATTTCAAATAATTTAGAAAATAAATTTTGAAATAAAAGTAGGAATAAATAATTTAAGAATAGATTTTTTTTTAATTTATGATTAGTAAAATATGTTTGTTGGAAGAAAAATTGGATATAGTTTTTCAATTTTGTATTCGAGTAATATTTCAGATGTCATAAATTCTTCATTTTGGAACGATATCAAGTAAGAAAAAGAAGAAAGTAAAGATGAACAAATGAGAAAATCTAAAAATGTCTTCATTAGATAAGAATATAAAAGTAAAATCGTTAAGTGGATATAGTTTCTGTTTAAAATCAAATCTAAGGATGATTCCGAATTTCAACAAAATCAACAAAAAAGAAAAAAAGGAAAGAAAGATAAAATCCAGAAATAAAAAAGAAAGAGAACTTTTGCAGAAAAACCAAGCAACAAATTTTCTGTCGGCAGAAAAGAGAAGAAGAAATTCAAAAGGAAAGGGAAATAGAAAAAAATCTAAAGAAAAGAGTAAACTTGGAAAATGTATAATTTCGAAAAAAGAATAAAGAAGAAACGATATCAAAGGAACTGTTTTGCTAAATTACTCGAAATTTTGTTATCTAAAATCGATTTTTATACTATTGAGCTATCTGAGTATCTGAATTTTTCGAAGATAAAAAATATAAAAAATTAATTTGACAATAATTATGCGAGGTATTCTTTCCTATTTTATGCCATTTTCCAACTGTTGATTATTAATCGACGGGACTAATCCAAAACCTAACGCAAGTTGTTCCCATCTGTGATAAATTCACTTTGTATATAGAAGATGATGATTTGTAGCCGAGATGGAGCCCTGAAAAATCTGGAAGCGTAGGATTAGTAATCGGATCCAGTTTCTCAAATGCAGGTGAAATTTTTTACTATGAATCATAATTTTTTCTTTACTGTCTATATATCTTTCCAACCAGAGATTAACAAAAGTTAATTCAAGCAACAGGATATACTAATATCCATTAAGGGCCATCCATACTTTTGATGAATCGGCTGTCAAATGAAGAATAGGGTTCGATAGGATGGATTCGGATCTCTCCTGAAAATTTCAGTAGATATTGAATCCGAATCGATACTTCTGTAAGCGTTGATCGTCGTTTAACTTTACCAATTTTATTATTTCATGAGAGATTTCTCATTACTTCTTCGCCATTGGATAGAGTGATAGTAGCTGTCCCTGCAACATGTTGAAGCGTTGCATTATCTATTGACCCAGAACCAAATTTATGTGTATTGTGATCCTTAAAACTGTTGCATTTAAGAAGTCCTCAAATGTATTTAACATTTAGTTTCAAATGAAACATAAGGCTTCTTGCGATGTGAAGCTCTAAGTTGTAGTTTGTCTAGTTTATGCATAAATCCCCGATGTATTGAACTGTCCTCTCATGGAAGCTTCTTAAGGGGCATCAGGAGTGTTGACTGGATACAGCATGAAAGCAAAATATATCAAATCTTGGTAATTAGTCATGGAAATCTTGCTTACCTCAGGGAATTGAGAAACGTAATCGATCGGCTGTAAAATTGATCTGTCCTCTGCTGAAGGATTTATGAAAACTTTTTTATTTTACGAAAATATTTCATTGTTTAGTTTCTAGACCAATGGTCGGCAATCATTTTTTACGGCGGGTCAGACTTAAGTATCTTGAGGATTCATATTTTGGGTTCGATTCGATGTAGTTGCGTAATAGACCAAAATGTTTTCGGT
>WUQG02014388.1:0-11722 GCA_011317285.2 Androctonus mauritanicus | reverse complement strand
TTCAGAAATTTTAATAAAGTTTTTTTGGCATTTGTATGATCTTTGTGTTCAGACATAATGATTTAGCCCATCGAATTATTTTGTCAAATGGAATTATTATATTAGGCATTACACTGAAATACATTTTCGATTTTTGCTTAATATTTTTTAATCCATTTTCTGTAGAATTAATGATTACAATATCTTATTGTTAGTAATTTCGGAACAATTACAATTGTATTAATTGGCATTATTTTGACGTATTTGAAGAATCATGGGAAAAAACAGGTCATGACTGCAAAGTTGTTGACTTAAAAATAATAGTTGTGAACTAACACTAAAAATTTTGAAATTTATTTTTTTACTATACATTTAAGCCCATAAAACGTTAAGATTAACTCTAAGGTGTTTTCATTTTAATTTATTAAAATATAGCAAAATTCCTGCTAAAAATATTTTGCAGTGTTATGTTTGATTTATAAGCTTTTATAAATAACTCTATAGAAATTCATCTGCTATGAGTGAGTAATCGATACCAACACCACCCTAGTGATTAAAATTTAGACCTTCACATTTTTTCTTTTGTTATAGGTAGGAGTGGAGTGACCATGGTATTTACTATTTATAGACCATGGTGAAGCTGAGATCTCATGAGTAGGTTGAAAATATTTCTGAAATAATAAAATATTTCTCCTGATTAATGTGCTATTTGTTGTTCTATGTCAATTTTGTATCAGGAAATAAAGAATGAATTCTGTGAAAATGCCTTGAGAATTCATTCTCTTTTTTTTAATTTCATCATTAGATCAAATTGAAGAGAGATTTCTCAACCTTCATTTGTTAGTGTTGCAACTATCTTTTGTCATCAGATTGTTAGTGAGAAGAATTAGAATAAAGTTTTACAACTTTATTTTTCTCAGAATGGATGATCTTAATTATTATATTCATTGATAAGTTGATCATAGTTTCTTTTCAAAATGTTGTTTATGGGTTTTTGGACACATACAAAATTCTATTCTCTGTTTTATATAAAAGGGACATTCAAAAACTGTACCAGATTTTTGATTAGTTTTGTTAACTCCATCAGATTAACAAGTATTTATTTTTATATTTAGTGAATAACTTATATAAAATTACAAGATTAAAATAATTGAAAAAATACACATTTAAAATTTAAATAATTGATTAAAATAGCATTGAAAGATATAAATCCATTTCTAAATGTTACATGATAAAGTTGTTCTTGGAAATGACCATATAAAGTAAGATGGTAGAATAAGAACTTTTTAACATGTATTTCACTGTAAAGAATTCCAGAAAATTTCCATAATTATTTAGTTCATACTTATCTATTCCATTTGAGGTTATAGACTATCAACCAAAGCTAACATAGGTTATTTCCTGTTAGAGTTTCTCCCTCAGTCAAATTTGACAGTCATCTCTTTTTGGCTGCTATTGGCCACTCTCATACTAAAACATAATAGAAAATGCTAATAAAGAGAGAGGCAATGAAATAAAGAAAAAACGAAGGTATGCATAAATATGTTACCATATACATAATAAAACAATGACTAAAGTTATCATCTCAATTCCATAAAATAATAAAGAAGCAATATAAAATCATTGTTATTTGTTAATGCTTTCTTTGGATTTTGATCATGCAGATCAAATATCTTATTAGATTATGCAAAGATATTTGGGGCCCTGACAAAATAATAAGCATGTATTATTTTATTAAATTTTTTTTATATCTTATGAAATTTCAGGAAACCTAGATTGGAAACCTTAGTGAGATACTGTCAGTGCATTCTTAATCTGCATAGCTCTGCCTATAGGTGTCATTACTGCATGGTTGTGGTAAGTTTTTCAGGTTGGTTCGTAAGTTTGTGCACATTTTTGAGGATTTTGAAATAAGGTAAATATAGTTAATTTTATTAATCAGTGATATTTATTCCTCCATTATCAACAATTTGTTGCCATTTTACTGGCAAATTTTTTTTTATTCCATCTGTGTAAGAAGACTCTGGTTTTATGTCAAATAATCAGACACTACTGTTTTGATTTCATTTTTAGTATTATTTTTTCCCAATAAAAAATTCTTGGATTCAGAAATAGAAGATAATCAGTTGTGGTAATATCTGATAAGTATAGTGTGTAGAGTACTGAAACCAAAATGTTTTCAAAAATTTAAACTCCCAAGCCATTACTAATGGAAAGCTTAGAAAAGCTTAAGTTATCCAAACTTTTTTGATAAAAATAATTTATTAACACATTTGCAATTCAAAGATCTGATTCCTTACCAACAAATAATATTTTTTTATTGTATCTCGGTTCATCTCCAAAAATGACAACTCAATTCATATAAATAAATGCAGAACTGGCAAAGGTCAAACCATTTTTTTTTTATTCATGATGCTCATTATTATTATCATTTGTATTAACTGTATTTTTAATGTTAGTTTTCTATATATTATTGTTATTTGTGTGAGGACTGCAAGGATGTGTATGTCATTTCGCCAGGATGTTGCCATAAAATTTGTATAGCATGTAGATCCGAGACACCAAGGTCCAGGACTAGAGATATTGACTCAAATTTATTTTATAAATCAAAATATAAACACATTTATTTACAAGAATGAATATATATATAGCAATTAACAATGAATTTCACTTAATTCTACTTAAACCTAACTTAGCTTACATTACAATGTTTGTTTGTGTGATAATACAATGTTGAGAGTGTGAATTCCACACCTTCCACATACCTGAGAGAGAGAGTTCTACTGGTGTTACGTCATGTCAATAATCCAACTTTGAAAGTTATATCTGAACACTAACACAAAGTTCAAATGTTCAAAATGTCTGTTATATGTTTGTCAGTTCCATAAGTTGTTCAGTTCCACCTGTTTTAATACACACGATACAGTTCCACACTTCGTCGTTGTTTTCCACCGTCATCATTGCTGTCTTGGCTGTCGTCGTCATTCATCATCTTCGTTGGCCACCCCAACAGGACAAGTTGCTTTTCCGTTATTAAAAGCTTACATCATTTGTTTTCTCATTCCTTTCTAATAACAAATCATTGACTTCTCCTTCTAATCTCTCTTTCTCTCCTCTTCAATACAGAACTCATATTTATAACATTAATCATTTCAACAAACACGGAACAACTGGGAGATCTTTTCGCATGGTTCATAGTTCCCAATTCATCATGATTAATCTGTTATCAGTTCTTAATCTAAAATAATTATTTTCTAATTTAATATTTTTAAATTAACATTTTTAAACAATTTCAAAATAAATATTGCATTATATTTCTATAAAACAAGGAAGGCAGTCCAGGGGGTCCCAGAACCTCACATCTGTATGGTGGTACCTGTTTTCATTTGGGGGTGTGTAAGGGTTTTTTGAAGATTATCATTTCATCTTTATTCTTTAAAAGGTTAAATTTCAGAGTATACCATCTATCTTATTAAGATCACCTTTCAATAGATATTAATAAATGGCAAATAAAAGTACTCAACTGTATTCTATATCATCACCTAGGATCATTTCCTCTTTCCTATTTATGCAATAGCTTTATTCTCAAATGCTAGAGTGGGCTGGATGGCTTTGTGATTGGTTTGACCATTAGTGATTTCAATCCAGGGATTAGAAAATGAAAGAAATCTCAGGATTTTTGGAATTTATTTAATAATCGCAAACTATCATTTACTATATCTTTTAGCATAATTTCTTTCATTTTTTACATATTTTTAATATGCAAATATATGGATATAGGAAATTAGCCAAATTTTATATTAAATTTAGCATAAAAATACCAAATAATCCCATCATAATGTAAAGGTTAAAAAATTTCAACAGCAGAAAATATTCAAACTTCTGAAACAAAACTTATTTCTTTAGATTAATATTCTGCCATCTTATAATGCCCATTAAGCACTATGTTGATTTTTTTGATGCATTTACTTTTGACCCACTTAAGGTTTTACATATTATAAAATACAATTTTAACTTTGAATTGATACTTATAAAAACTATCATTATTTTGCTTTGAATTTTGAAAATATTGTATTTTTCTGATTGATTACAGATACTTTATAAATATATGCAACATATAAATAATATGCAATTTTAATGATTTATTTAATGTCAGAGTCATATACAGAAGGTATTAACTCATTTTTTCTTTTTATATAATGCATATTGAAATTTTTTCATTTTTGCATAACTAAATATCAATATATTATACTTTTTATAAATAACATAATAAAATTATGTTAATTAAAAAAAATATAATGAATTGATGAATTACAGTACCAGAGTCACAATGTACAACAATGGAGTCTTGGTGATCCTGACATTTCTAATCAATCTTGTGTAATATTTCTTTATCATATAATTTAATAAATATAAGGAAAATGCTTTATAATGAAAACACGAAAAAATTGAAGGCTTATAATTTCTTTTAATTTAAATAATATTAATGCATGTAATATGAATAAATAAATGAAGCAATATTTATATATAATGATGGATGTTATAATTCCAGAATTTTGAAATTCTGGGATTCCAGTCACTTAATTCTTGGATTGGGATTGTCTAAGATCATCTGGGATCCTAGGATCCAGTGTTCAAAATCTTGGGATTGAAACTGCTACTTGTCATTTTGAGGATCCAGATTCAATTCCAGATCCTACATCTTCAGATTTTAGAAGGGGTCCAAGTCCAACCCACTGATTCTCATCATTTAATATTCAATCCTTATCCATGATGAATTTTAAAAATGGCTGCTGCCAGATACATCTCATTATTTGGCAGCATAATTCCAACTAACCTAATTGAATGCTAGACAACTGGCTTGCTACAGTGAATATGTGGAACTTGTTACAAATCTGGTTATACCATGATTATCACAATCACATTTACTTTTCTTTTAATAAAAAATGTCAAATCACATCTGCACACAAAAAGGGGGGATAGCAGTTGCACAATGTCTGTTTTTGCATCTGCATATTACAGAATAATTTTCTGTTTTCAATAAATACTATTAAGCAATATAAAATAACTTATAAGGAGAAAACTCAAGCTCATTTGTGAAAAAGTTTGAGCTTGGATCATCCATTTAAAAAAACTTATTAGATCAAATTGAGTCAAGCCAGCAAGTAGTATAGTGGATGAAGCCCAAGCTCCCACCTTAAAGTCCAATTTTATATACTGTTATCAATATAATATGCAGTTTAACACTGTCTTAGTGGAACAAAACATTTTTTCTGTTCATTAATTGGGGTTTTTTTTTAAAATCAATTCCAAGTTTAATGGTGAAAGTTGTTGAGAAAAGACATCTGCATTTATCATTTGGTTAGGTACTAACAATTCAAAGTGAATTACATTGCATATGTTTCACCAAATAAACAAGAATATATTTTTGAATGAATTTCCACTTTGTTGTTGGTTTGAATTTTTTTATCTTTATTTGAACATCATCTTTTTCTTATGACACAATGATAGACAATCCATTTTCGATCATTTGTCATAATGCAGTCAAGAAAATGTCTCTTGTGCATAGTATGTTAAAAATATATATAGATGTTTACTTTATGTTGGCATGTAGCTTAGTTCAAGTTTTCCAATCTTTTCCAAGCTTAGATACCTTTCTTATCTCCTGTAGATGGCAATATATAGTTCTGTAAGATGAAGTGTTTTTCAATCTGATCTACTCTATTAATTCTGGTTCAGCATTCACAAAAATAGTGATTGCTTTGTTGCTGAACCTAACAGAACATAAAAATGGGGCATATCCTCTACATTGCTTCATCCAACTCTGAATGTTTGAAACCATTCCTAAACATTCCTTATACTGATGATATTTTCTTTATGAACCAAACTTAATTTTTCTATTGTACTTGTGATTTAATCATTTAAATTCAAAAAATATAAAAAATGCTGAAAAAAACATAAAAAACAAGCTCCAAAGCTGAACCGAAAACTTTTTATTAAAAAAGTTTTCGGTTTAGCTTTGGAGCTTGTTTTTTGTTTTGTTCTCTGAACCTGAACTCTGTCTATTAAAAAATGCTGTTGTACTTATCATAAATATTAATTTTTTTAAATTTTTATTCTTGTCAAATCTTCAAGAAAGTTAATGGTTTTAAATGATCAACTAAATGTGTTCTCTACAAAATGTTAGATTAATATTCACAACAATAATCTAAAGAACATATGGGCTGATCTGATTTCTCCCATTTTGTATATTTTTTGCTGAAAGTAATGCATATTCAAATTTTATGGCTATGTTGCAAATGATATACTTGATTTCTCACAGATAATTTTTGATTATTTTTCCAAATTATGTATCAATGAAAATTTTTGCATATTTCTGAGATGCAAGATATTTTCTTTAAATGCACACCACTGAGAAAATGTAAATAAAGATTATGTAAAATGAGAACTAGATGTATATAGCAAAATCTTGTCTTATAAATAATATCTTTATATCAAAAAAGTATGTGACAAATATGCATAATTTTGCTTTTATTTTACATGGTTAACTAAACACATTCTGATGCATTCAGTTAACCAGTTTTGCTTAGGAATAGTTGTTTTTAGTTCCTAAGCAAAATTAAGAGCAAAAAAAATGAACTATATTAAACAATATGTAACCTTAATAAAGCACTATACAGCAGGTAGGTAAATAACATGAACAACTTTTATTACAAACGCTTTCAGTGTTTGTAATAAAAGTTTACACATTGCTATAAGATATCAAGGCAGTTTGGAGTGATTCTTATATTACACAATGTATATATTTAAATATTTAAAAATATTTGTCCTTGAAAATTTTTCTTAAAATGATCAACTTACCACAGCTTTGAGTCACCCAAACTCCAACAACATCCCACTGCAATAAACGTGAATATGTTTGAGGTCCACTTATATGGTTCATAAATAAATGATATACTGAACTTCCAAGCCAAGGAGCTATAATAGCAGCAATATGAAGATATGGCAAAATGGGCATTTCATTAAAATGTGGTAAAAGTTCAGGAACCTTCCATATTGCATATATAAGTGGTAGACCTACAGAAAATATTTATTACATTGAATATTTTTAAAATAAATATTAAAAATGATAATATAAAAATAAATTTGTTTTATACAGTTAAACAATAATATATTATAGCAAATAATATAAACAATTATAAAAATTCTTATATTCTGCAATTATTTCCTGAAGTTATCAGATTCCTTTGAAAAATCTAGATACAAAGTATAATGAATATATAATTGATTATATGAAAAAAATCTTTTGTTCAAGAAATTTTCATTTATAATACTGTATATATAAAAATTCATGAGAGATTACAGGTAGTCCTTGAATTAAACAGGATTTGGTTTGAATTCAACATATTGTCATAAGTTGGAGCAGTATAAGTCATAAATGCACAAAATTTATGAATTTCTTGCTACTAATGTTTACTAGAACATCATACATTATCTTAACATAACAAACACAAAAATTACAGAAATCAACATGGAAAGGGATGTTTTCCATATATCAGACTTTTGAGTCAGAGACTCTAAGCTATTGAATTGTATTAACTAATCATAGAATTTATTGATTATGTCACCATTGTAAGTATGAGTGGTCATAAGTTGAGGTAATCATAAATTGAAGAATACCTGTATGTACCAAAATGAATATTTTCTAACAAAGAATCTGACACATCATTGTCAAATGATTAAATTATAAAATTTTGTCAATAACTGGATTATTTAAAATTATTTTAAAATACATATTCTAAAACAATGATGAATAGTACAATCCAATAATATACAATGTAAATCTTCCCATAGTTATGATTCTATTTTATTTTACTTTTTCCATTTTTAAATATATTATCTTTCTTAAATTAAATCTTTTATACAAATTAAAAAATATATTTACCAAATTAATAAAGACTTGTTGATGATGATCATTGATGACAATACCAGAAAAAAACATTATGAACTAAATAAAATAAATAAAAATAAATAAATATCCATAAATTAAAAAAAATATATTAAATAATTTAAAATAAATTTTAAAAAATTATAATAAAACTAAAAATAAATTTTTATCAATGTGATAAGTTTGAATCCATTGAAAGAATCATTCTGTATTAAATACATTACAATAAAAAAAAATATGGCCATTTTATATATTAAATACTGTATTAAATTAAAATTGATTTCTAGATATCAATGATATTTTCAAATCAACTTTGCTGTTATTTCTTAGAAATTTTATCATCTAATAAGCAGAAAAGTCTGTTTCTTGCTAAATTATCATTGATTTACGTAAATTATATAAATTTATCATAATTTTTTATTGTTCTGATTATTTGGTAACAATATTATAGTAAGGAACAAAAATATTAAAGAACAGATACTTTTGTTCCCTATTTTATAACTAAAAAAAACTCATGACTGGAAGTTTATAGTGCAAATATTTTAGAAAAAAATTCATAAGATAAAAAGCTGAGAATACCAAATTAGAAAATTAATATAAGATTCATACAAATTTGGTTTCATTGCAGTACAGTTGTTTTGAAAACATCATTTTGCAGTATAAATTGTTTTCAAAAACATTTGTATTGCAAATCTCTATTATAATTTTTTCATATTATTACAATATATTATAATAGTGATTTAATAATTCATTTTCATCAATTTAATATTTATGCAGCCATTAAAAATCAATTTTATGTCTTTTGTAAATTCAAAATCCTTTTAGATATAATATACAGTATATAGAATATATTATATTCCAAGAACTAGCACTTAATTAGCCATCTTATTTTAATTCCTTCTATATTACATTGTATACATAAATAATTTCAGCCTATTAAGAAGTCCTTGATGCTATTTTTCTTGACACGTTCAATTTCTAGCCATATCAATTTGACTCAATCCATTTCCATCCAACCCATGATAAGCCACTGCAAAGAATCAGCTAAATATCTAAAAGGCATTTTCTAAGATTTGGCTATTCCAGAATTACAGATTACAGTTCTAAAAATGAAAAATAATCAAATGTCTTGCAGTACAACTTTTATGACATTAAGATTTGCATATTGCTCATAGGATAAGACATTTTAAACATTACTTTCATATTCTTTATGATATTTTCAGACTTCATGTTTAGATATTAAAAAAAATAGTAAAAATGATTTATAATTTTTGGCCTCTAGACTATTTACATAGAAAAAAATATTTTGATATTGGTAATCATAAAGTCATCCATGAGATCAGTCTTTGCTATATACATTAATTGAAACATGTAATATAACTCATGAACTCCTGTTAATATTCCATAGTATATTATAATTAAAAATGTTCCATGATCAAATAAGGTTGTTAAATATTAGTCTAACCATTCAAAAATATATAGAAAGAAAATAAGTACATTAATTCTTTCCAAAATTTCTTAATGATTTTTAAAAATTTTAATTTTTTTTTATATTTATAATTTTAATAATCAAAACAAAAAAGTTATGAAAATTTTAACATTTAAATATTGAGTATTTTTAATACTGGCAAAAATGGTAATATTAAATAACATTAAACATTGTTTATTTCAAAATAGCCACTTAAAGTTATAATTAATATATAGGAGTTTGATTATTTTAAACAATCTTAGCTGATCTATCCTGCAATCCTGTCAGTCATAATTTTCATAAATTGAAAAATTACTTTCTATAAATGCAATGTTATAGGTAGTATTTTTTTTTTTGTTCCTGAAAATTTATTTTATACCAAAAATAAAAACTGATTTCCTAAATAAAGAAAAAATAAATAGAACTTGAAATGACTTAACTCATATATCTTTCTATAAACATTTATCTAAAAACAAATATAAAAAAATAACTTTGAAATTATCTCAAAACTAATAATAGAGAAACAATGTAAGAAGATAGAATTCAAGTACTGATTGAAAAAGTGTGCAAGACAAATTAGTACACATTTTGTTATATGTATCAATGTAACAGAATGTGTACTAAATCAATATAATCATGTACAATTGCAGACAAAAAATTACAATATTAAGAATTTGATCTCATGAAAATAATGCATACAAATACAAAATCATATTAAAATAAAGATACACAGTACTGATTGGGAAAGAGCAATTTTTATTTCAAAAATGTTTCAATCTACTTGAATGGTTGGTTGGTATGCGGTTTTACGGCGCAAGGGCCTCACAGACCAAGCTGCACCAAAACTATGTGTAGATGGGCACTGAAATAGCAGAGAGAGAACCATAAAGAGCAGACGACAATGATAATAGCATAAACAGGTATAAATAACAAATGACAAAAGGAGAACAGGATCAAAATAAAAGCTTTCTAAAAACGTTAAAAATAATTTAACATATCAAAATCAGATTAATAAATATCAATTGTAAAATTACGAGCAATATTACATAAGAAAAAGAAAAAAGTTATAAAATAATAGAAACAAAAGACAACAAGTGTATACGGAGTAAAATAAGTGTTAAAAAAGACCTAATATAGCAGATAACAAAAATATCCCACAAAAAAGCAAAAAGGCTGGGGCAATTAAAAACTTTACCAATAAGGGTTGTTAGATTTAAATTAGATGTAAAATGAAGCTGACGTTCCATTGTAAAGTACGGACATTCTATTAAAATGTGATCATAAGGACACAATGACAATGATCACATTCAGGCCAGTCTTCACCAATTAAAAGATATCTATGTGTGAGCCAGCTGTGTCCAATACAAAGTCTACCTAAGACCTCTTCTCTCCTGTTTCTGCAATGGCTGTAATCCCACTGCTCAACCAGCAGTTTGATCTCGTGGAGCTTATTATTGATTTGCTTATCCCACATATTCTGCCATAAGAGCAATAGCTTCTGTTTAATGATGGGCTTTAAATCCGTGTAAGGGACTGACAAGGGATGAGAGTTGTTCGGAGTGGCCGACTTGGCAGCAATGTCAGTCAGTTCATTCCCTCTGATTCCAACGTGTCCCGGAACCCAACAGAACTTGTTTACCCCATCTCAGGGATATGTTATCAAGTAAAAGTCTCATGGCAATAAACTGGGACTGTAAGCAGGATGTTCCAGTATTTCTTATTTCAACTTCAGAGGCAATGATTTCATTTCATATGCTACATGTGGGTAGCCATTGTCAGGCAGAAGCATTACTACATTTCTCAACAATCCTGATCAGTTGTTTTTGGTGGTGATTTAGATGTTGTAGGATCTTACTTCCATAATATTCCACACTACCAACAGTTTGATCCTGTTAGAGGAAATGAAAAAAAAAACAGAAGTCCTGTCGCATCAAAGAACATAGTTAACATCAGTTGCTAAAGAAGTTTTAATTTTTTGGGAAACATTCAATGCATATGCTTCCATTGCATTTTGTTTCTGATTCATAATGGTGGTACCAACTTTCATTGTCAACAACAACACTACAAAGAAATTCAGGATTCTCTGATTGGAAATCAAATATTGAAGAGAGAGTCCCATTTGAATAGATTTTCATATTCCTGGTTAACATTTTTGGAATCCATTACACACAGACCTATCTATATTCCAGTTTTTCATGAAAAACTGGAATACAGGTTAGAGCCACAGAGGTTCCCCACTGTGGCTTTAACAAGAATAAGAATGTCAAAATGATCATAAGAATTATTACATAACAATCAATCCTAATAAGCTTACCTACAATGAGTAT
>WUQG02014377.1:0-11722 GCA_011317285.2 Androctonus mauritanicus | reverse complement strand
CAATTTAATGCTAAAAAATAATACATATTTTTGTATAAATAAAGGTCTTATACATAAAAAATATATATTTATTATGGTGTAATAATTTTTAATGCAATTAAATAAATGTTGCAAAAAAAAAGAAAATTAGAATATATGTTTAATACAACACAATATTTAATGTCATGGCTGATCTTATTTTTCAGCACAAATTCTTTCAAATCGGGTATAATCGAAGATATCGCTACTCGCAATTCTTTTTCAATCACTAAACCAGATCGATATTTTGTCTTTAAAACAGCTACAACAGAAAGTTACTGGATACATGGATCTATGTATTTATGATCCTTTTGCTAATTCATTTTTTTCGATACCAATTTGTACTTATTTTTTGTCTGTTTGTCTCAAAAATGATGTTTTTGTTAATTCTCGCGGGCTCCCTATCAATAGACTACCGTCCCATAGTTTGGAAAACTCTGATTTTAGCAATAAGGAACAATTCTTTAAAATTTAAATAATCTGCAGTTTTTCTGTTTATTTTTTTATTTTTTTTATTTTTTTACATATTTTGGGCTAGACGGCCTTCAGTCTATCTGTATATAAGATTTAATGCTATTATAAAGAGTATGATTTTATGTTTTGATGGTTATCTTCAATATTTAAATAAGTCTGTTTTTATTTAATTTGAAATAATTCTATAAATTTAGCTTTATTTCAATCAGAATTAATCTTATTTCTATATTATACGTCTAATATTGCATCACATTCAATTCTCACTGCTGTACATGAATATATACCAGCATACTAATGAAACTTATTTTCCCGTTTTGTTTGTTCTGCTTTATCTCATTGTAAACGATCTATGACGCCTTCATTTTCAATTAGGTATTCATTATTCAAGTTAATTTTCCTGTTTATTCTCTTAAGACATCGAAGCAACTCCACTGAATGAAATGTAAAGTAAGTTAAAAAAAGAAAAAGTATGTTTGTAAAGACAACAAATACAAACAGAAAAAAAGAACGTTAAGAATTAGGTTAATACATTCCTTCTGATATATGATGTAAAAAATCATAATATATTAAAGAGAGTGCGTGATATGTACTTATATATATTACTAAACGTGTTTCTAAGGAAAAATAATAAAAACTTTTTTGAAAGCGAAATCGTACTATTAATTCTTGTTAATCTCTGTTTGTTCAGTGTATTCATGCTTACCTTATCTAGTTTCAATGAGTCACAGACTATTCAGCAATTCTTGAGCTGTAGATTTACAGCTATGGAAGTTTTCTCGAAGCGTTTCCTGCTGGTTAACCTCTGATACGACACAATTTAAATATAAAAAAATATTTATGATAACTAAAATAAAATAGCGCGGTAATTCATTTCTCATACGAGTTTTGTCTTTCTATAGTGCAGTATAAAATTTTAATAAACAATAATAAATACGTATAATAATAATAATATTTTAAAATGATAAAAATTTCGATTATTGTTTAATATTAGAGAGGAATAAAAATGTTTCGGATTGGGTCCTTCCTTCACTGGTAAAAAACATGTTTCATTAAATCTATCAGTAACATTTATTCCTGCTACAAAAATTAAACGAAAAATAAATTACAGTTGGCTTTCTGTATCCGCGGATTCAACCAAATGCGGATCGAATATATTCGAAAAAATTTCAGAAAGTTCAAAACCAAAATTTTTTCTTCTCATTATTCCCTAAACTATGCAATATAACAACTGTTTACATAATATTTACATTTTATTGGATATTATAAGTAATTTAGAGATGATTTATAGCATATGGGAAGCTATGTTATACGCAAATACTACGCCATTTTATATAAGGGATTTGAATATCCGCGAGGGGTCCTGGAACCAATCTCCTAGGATACCGAGAGCCGACTGTACAAATAAATTTTATTTTATCGAATTTATCACAAATAAAAAACATAATTAATAATAATTATATCGAAGAAAATCGTTATCCTATTATTAAAGTTATAATTTTAATGCTTAAAGACCTCTCGAAAGAAAATATGTTTTTTATTGATATAATATATATTTTATTTGAATCTTTTTTATCCTATAGAAATGATTTAAATCCAACTGTAGAGTGAGATACGGTATTACCATACAACGCACGATTTCTCTTTTGAAGTGCGAATTATTCAAAATTCGAAAAAATTTATGCTATTCAAAATAACTCAGAAAAATTCGCATTTAGAGCATGCCGAATGAAATATTTTACTTTTCTCTCTCTCTTTCTTTCTCTCTCTCTTAAAAAAATAAAAAATATCGAATATTTCCTATAAATTTTCCAATCTTTTTTTTTTTCATAAAATATAAGAAGATTATCGGTATTTTGCATTACTTTTTTCAACATTTATAAATTATTTTATATCGAGAAAAACTCAAACGGAAACTAAGAAATGTGCTCATGTAATGGAAAAGATGTATTCTATATATATATATATATAAATTTTTTTATTCTAGTCTGGGTTTGATTTTCTTAAAATATTCAAACATTAAAGTGTTGGGAAACGTCCTCCTGCTAGTTTCGAACTGTTAAAAAAAAAAAAAATGCAAATTTTAAACTTGTAAACGTAACGAACAAAAACATTTTTGAAAGATCCGTAAAAATTTATTTATTAGATCATATTTCAATTAACTGTCTATTAGCAAATTCTTTTGTTGTATAATTTAAAACTTTAATTTAAATGTAGAACCATCTTAAGTGTCTTTGCGAATAAAAATTTAAAGAAAATTAAATTCCTGATAGTAAATTAAGAAGAAAGATATTCACGTGATAGCTTTGAATAAATTCTCGTATAGATTCTCATTTTTATTCAACGTACTTTTAATTAATGTTATCATTAAAACCGTAAGGAAAAAGAAAGATAAATATCATTCTTCGACAATGTTTCTAACAATGTTTAATGTAATTAATTTTTTATAGATTTCACCTGTAATCGAAATTCTGTTAATGGAAGTTCCCTTAAAACATGCGTAACACAAAGATATATATCTGAAAATTTTGCAAGAATTCATCATCTTTGACCACATTCAATTTTTTAAAAACAAGCATAAGATCAAAAATACGAACACAAAAATAAATATTTGGAAAATTATCTTTTTCTATAAAGATTAATTGTTCTGGAACGTTTTGTTATTTACTAAAAAATTTTTTTTTATTTTTTAAAAAAGTTGAAGTTTTCAAATTTACAATAAGTTTTTATTTTTATGTATACAATAACTGCAAATGTATTTTATAGAAACAAGAATCGTCTTCTGCAAGAAAGTATTAAAGATTTTGTATTGTTAAAAATAAATAATTCGAAAACTTAAAAAAAAAAAAACAAGGATTATTCCGTTTGTTAAAGAATAGATTTTTCCGGAAAATAATAAAAAATAATAATAATAATGAAATCCGTTTATTGCTAAATCTAAAATAAATAAATATTATGTTGTAAATTTCTAGTAAAATTCTATTATATTTATATACATAAAAGTGTAAACATTTATTACGTGCATTAAAAATGACGATAAAATTATAATAACCAAGTAAAATTATTTTTATTCCATCTTAAAATGTTGTTATTTCTTCATCTAAAGCGATTTTTTCTTGTTCGGTAAAGATTATCCTGATCAATTCCAGTGGAACAAACAATAATTCGTGTTTTCTTCCCTAAACTCTCGTTATTTTTTCGTAGAAAGCGTGTTTACATCAAAGTTAAGCTAACTCAGCTGCAAAGTAAAACACTTGGGAAAGGATGCCCGACGTGACTTTGAATTTAACTTCTGTCAGTTCATCTTTTTAAAATGTCAGAAAAGCTTTCCGAGGACGGTTTGTTGTCGTTTGTTGTTCGAAAACGTCGACTCGGGTTATATGGAAGGCGAAAAGAATTCAAAGTAACTTCTTCAGTTCAATAGAAAAATCAATGCATACATTAAACTTTATATATGAAAAATAAGACGATAAATCAAATTATAAGTTTACTTAAAAGCTTTTATTAACTCTTTTTAAGAAAATTTAATTCCTTTTAAGCTTGTTTTAATGTTTATTTTTCTTAAATGGGTCATAGATTTAATACTCTATGAAAGATAAGTAGAATCTGAATATGCACTGAGGATTTTTCTACTTTTTACTAATAAAATGTTTAATATTTATCGTTTATTATCCAATAAATGCCATTTTGAATTATTTATTTTACTTAAAAGTTTATATATTTAAGTTGAAATTATATAAAAGAAAGGGATGAAACTTTTTAGTAAATAACGGAAATCATTATTGAATATGCGGTAACTTAAATGCATTATTACGCTTTAAAAGTTATAATTACAAATGAGTGTTAAACAATAATAATTTACTTAATGAAAAAAAAAGAATTTTTAAATGATGAGAGCTATAATTTATCTTGTATATAAGTTTATAAATAATTTAATATCAGTCGTAACTGCAGAAGATAAAAGTCATTGTTTCGTTAACATAGATAGTATAATTGGAAAATAGTGTTTACTGAATCTTTGTTTTCACAGATTATCTGATTTCGAAAACCAATATCTAGTGTATAAAAATCATTAATCCAGATATATTTTTCTGATGTTTGAAATATTAAAAAATCTGGATGTCTTAGATATGAAAAAAATCGAAAAATAGATTGTAAATAAAATGCATTAACGTGATTGAAATCAATTTGGTTCTATAGGCTGCAGACTGGAAGAAAAAGATCAACAGATGGCAGAAATTTGAAAGATATTTTTATGCAATAATTTTCTAAAAAAAAAAAAAAAAAATATTGTAGCTGCAGTCATTCGATCATATAGAATAGTTTTTGTTTTAATTGAAGATTTTTAAGAGTAAATGTAAACAGAACAATATCATCAGCATAACTAAAACTGTAACATATTCTATTGGGAAATTTAATACTAATCTTTTTTATAAATATAGAAGAAACTATGAAAAATTCATTAATAAAAATTATAAGCATGGTGAGAAGAGTTAATACCTGCAAGATATCAGTAAACAAAGATATTGGAATAAAAATATCGTTTAGAAAACCATTTTAAATATAAAAAGTTGACAAATAAACAAAAATATGAAATTTATATTAATCTGATTCAATTTACTATAAAATAATGAAATTCAGAATGAAAAATGTAGCCAAAAATCAACGAAGTTTCTTTAATAAATTTTAAACTTATGATGCTAAATTTATTGGCTAATTGTCTTGCAAATAAGACTAACAATATAAATTTATGATAATTTTATGAGTAATTAAATAATTAATTAATTATTATTTTAAATGAAATAGAATGTCGAATCTAGCATTGAAAATATTTTCTGGAGTTAGACAACAAACTTCGAATTATTTTTATTTCTATTTTCTTAGAAACAATTAAAATGATTAATATACACGAAATCTTAAGACTGAGTAACAAATAAAATGTTTTAAAAGTTAACATAAATTCTAAAACGAGCATGATTAAATTTACGAATGATGACAACAGGTATCATTATAAATGATGTGATATCAGATGGAAAGAATATAAAGTTCAAAAAATGAAAAAAAAAAAATACAGCCAATATTAATTAAATATTAAAAACTATATAATTTATTTTATTAAATGAAGGTTAGTTGAAAGTGAAAAAATAAAATTTATAGAACTTTTAAGTTTATTTTTCATAAAGTTAATTCTCGTTTAAGAAATATCATTATTTAAATTAATGAAATAATTATTTATGATTTATTATGAAATAATAAATTGCATTTTTTCAGTTAAGGATGATCTGTTCAGTAATTAAAAATTTTGTTTTTTTTTTTAATTTTAATTGAAAGCCATCTAAACAAAATCAAATCAAAATTAAGATCTATGAAAACATGAATGAACATATAGTTCTTCCATTCAATTTTGTATGTAATTTTAATAAAAATAATAATATTATATTCCACATATTTGTTTCTTTAAAGTTGATACAAAATTTTTCGAATTAAAAATATCATTAAAATGGTTGGTTTACATCAATAAATAAAAATTGCCTTACTTAATTTAAAAAAAATTTTTCTAACAAATTCTGTAGTAACATAAATTTACCATCAGAAGAATTACAACATAGCAACTTTCACAAGAATTTTTTTTTCGTTTAAAGTTTAATTAAGGATTACGCCTTCGTAATAATCTAGAGAAAAATTTCGAATATTGTTTCTCAGCAATCTTGTTCTGGATAAAAGAATTTTAATCGATTTTTTAGAAAAAAAAAATGTCGAATCATCATTTTAAGAAAAATTGCAATCGATGCTAATCCATTTGATATTTCCTGCGAAAAAAAAAATCCGCATTTTTTATAAACTAATTTAAAAAATTTTTTTCAATATTAATAATTAATTATTAAAACTTCAAATTGTTAATTATATTTTTTAAATATAATAAGAATTTTATTGTATACAGTATATATATATTTAAATTACTGATTATAGAAATACTAAAACATAAAAAAAAAATTTAATTCTAAACATAAACTTACGTTAATAATTAAAGTTAATTTAAATATCACATTATTTGAAAAAAAAGACAAAAATCTATTTTTAAAAATTCTTTAAAAGTTTAAATTGTGCATTATAAAAATGAATAAAATTGTTTATCGCATTAAGAAGTTATATTATGCTTAATAATCGTAATAGCGTATGTTGAAAAAGAAAATTAAATTTAGAAAAGTTTGCAAAAGAATTTTCTGTAAGCAATTTGGAAATTTTTTTATATCAATAAATATAAAAGAAATACGGACAATTAAGTAATTCTTTAAATTCTTAGGGAATTTTCCCCGAGAATTTAAAAGAATCGCTGAATAATCGCGCAATTTATTTAAATAATAAATAAATAATAAGCAAAATATGTTTTTTTTTTTTTTTTTCTGTTCCTTAAAACATCGTGCTTGATTTTATTAAAAAAATATATTTAAAACTTTAAATCAGGTATATACCATATGCCTAAGCGTAAATTGAATAAATATGAAATTTTTATTAATCTATTCAAAATTAAAAATATTTATAAATCGGACTTTTATTATGAATTATAAAAATAGTCAAATCTAATTTTCGAAATTATAATATAAAATTAATTTTATTTAATTATAGAATTAGATCTTACCGAAAACGAATTTATTTGAATATTTTATACAAATTTAATTTTATTTCAATCGAAGAGTAATATTTAATTTTTTTTTCTGTGAATTTTTAATAATTTCGCATTATAAATAATATTAAACTTTTAAAATATTACTTTATACGGAAATGCCTATATTAAAATTTTAAACTGAAATGCAGAAAAACATAAAAATAATCTTATTATTTCGAGATAAAAAATAATAATCATTAGGAATTTAAGATTTTAATGGAGATAAATTAATAATAAGATAAAATATATATATATGTATGTGTGTTTTTCTTGATTTAATTTTTAGAAATATCTTAAATTTTTAAGTCAACCATATCACTTGTTAGAATCAGTTCAGTATAAACACAAATTTAAAAAAAAACAAGCTTACAGTATTTTAATAAGTTTGAAAAATAAGTTTAAATAAATAAATAATAAATTGCGAGTATTTATTATTTATTTTCATTTTCTAAATATTTTATTACTTGTAATATTGAAAAAAATGGCGTTATATATATAATAAAATATACAGTAATATTAAAAAGTCTATTTCGACTTTTATTATAAATATATGCTAATATTAAATCTTGCAAAAGTATTTTATTTACGATCTCTATATTAACTCTTCATTAGAAATTTTATACGTTTAAGAAAAAATTTTAGCACTGTCTCGATTAATTTTCTTTTTATATGAGATTAAAATTAATAGATGACGATCTCTTAATTTTTACAGTAATAAAAATTTGAATCAGATGAGGTCTTAGTTAGCACTGATTTTTAATCAAATTTCTTAATTGTTCATGATGCTTCTTCACATAATGCATCTTTGAATCAAAAAGAAATATTTTTAGAAGTTGAAAAACATAAAACATAAAGAATAGTAAATCTAGTATTAAACTATAGTGACTACATATATGTAATTTTCGAAATCTGCATAGGTAGACAACCTTTTAATCATATGTAAAGTAAAACTATGATTTGATTCTTAGACTTATTCATATTATTTATTTATTTATTCATCATATTCAGTTGCTGAAAAGGTATTATATCAGACAAAATTTGATTTCTATAAGTGGATAAATCGAGGTAGGATATTATTATTGTATTTTCAATAGAATAATTAAATTTTGCTATAATATTTATATGTAGAAATCTGATTAGTATTATGCCTAATAATTTGGACATAAACATTACGAAATTCGAATTTTCGTTCAGTCAACATTTACATAAAATTTATAACCTAACTGAATTATCATCATTATCATAAGCATAATAATCTTAGGATTTAGCAATATTTATGAGATTATATTATATATTATATAATTGCTTGAATTTTATCTCTTGTCAGTAGTAATAGTAAGATCAGTTTCTACTAACTTCTGAAAAAAAAGAATAGTTGATCATTAGAACAGATGTTCCAAAGTATCAGCCTTAAGGCAAGCCATTTTCCGATGCTATTATTTACTACACTCTCCTTAGTTTGATCTTCTAAAATCTGTTCACTGATAAAGGCTGGAATGCAATAATAAATCAAAGTCCTAGAATATAATGTATATTTTTTTCTGGTATATTATAATGTGAATATGGAAAATCCTCCCAAATCTATATTTATAATGAGGAAGCATTATTTTAAAATTTATCAGCTACTTACAGGATATTATGATGTACAGTATAAATACATATACAAATATATATTACAATATTATTTGCATTTATTTAAAATATAATATATAGTATTTACATGATGCAAGAAAAGAAAGTTGGATATCTATTCATTAAAATATTCCATTCAAAAGGATTCAGACCATTGGAACTTTGCCGACTTTATACATCTATTCTTAAATCCAATAATAGTAATACTAGATCAAAATTTACGCATCTTTGAAGTTTTCATCGTAAACTTGTTTCAGAATAATTAAAAAGATAGAATACTATGTTTGAGTTATTTTGTGACATTTAATAGAGTGACTTTTTATGTTGACAAGTTTTGTTTTTTATTAAAAATATTTTAATCTTAACCAAATCACCTTCTTGATAGTTTTGAAACTCATAAATGTTATCCTGGTGTTCATATATTTGAGTCCCAAAACTTTCCCTATTATAGATATTTTATACTGTATATAATAGCATCAAATTATACCAAGAGCTTCAAAACAAAATATACTCGAACAGCATCAGTAATTATGTTTGATTTTAATTTTTTAAATCAGTTTTTAAATTCAGTAGCACTATACACTAATTTGATGATGATCCTGTGTTGAAACTCAAACACTTCATTTGGTAAAGTAGGCTATATAAAGAAGTATTTTAAACCATTCTGCTATATTAAATTATCTGGATATATCTATATACAGTATACATTATAAAAATGAGACCTATTATTTTGATATATATGATTAAAATAATGGAATATACGAACTACTTTAATAAATGCTAATAATGCTAATATTTTGGCTACAGCATATTTTTCCAATTTAATGACATTTTTCTACTTTATTCATAAAAATATAATTAACGAAAACAAATGATAAACGATTAAGAGCAACAAAATTCACATTACTTAATATTAAATTTAGAAAAACTATAAGATTCAATAAAAATTTATGAAAATAATTTTTATTTAATATATCCAGAATAAAAATTACAAATTTTTAAATTAAGAAAATAATTTTAGAATGTTGTCTACAAGAATGAGAATGTTTTAAGTTTTAGATTTAATTTTTAAATAAAGAAACATTACATGCTATTTAAATATCTGTCGTATAGATTTCATAATATATCGCTGCGTGTTAATGAAAGACCACCAATCGTTGATCAAATCTGCAATGAATAAGTTAGAAGAAATGATTAATGGGTATCAATGATCAAAGGCCAAATTAATCTGAAAAATCGAAGAAAAGAGATTAAAATATTCGTTCTTGGATTTTGAAAGTGGTTACAAGGTAAATACTACATTCCATCTTTATATATACATAATAATTTTATAATTCTTCACATTGAGCTATTTTGAAAATTCATGGGCAAACGTAGAATCTTTCAACTGATTTATATTAATAATAATTTAATATTACGTTTCTTTTATAATATTTAATTGTAATAACAAAAAATAGATTGAGGCAGATAGATAATAAGTAAAAAAATGTACAGCTTATTTATTGTATTCTTCAGGTAAAATTTTTCATTTACCAAATTATAATATTTATTATAATAAGCATTTATATTAATTAAACATTAATTAAAGAAGTTAAAAATATATAAATATTAATTTAGACAATAAAGTTTTGATAGAGTGATGGCACTGAAAATTTTGATTTAATGAAAATTGAATCATTTTTTAGTAGAAATTTCATATTTTGTATGCAAATATTTCAACGAAAAATTAAATATTTGTTTTTTCATGACGATATTAAACTACCACTTATTAAATTTAAATATTTTTTGTATGAAAGTAATTTATTTATAATATTTTATATTTCTTGACAAGCAATAAATTTAAACTTTTAAATTCAAAAGTCTTATTAGCAAAATTGGAAAAATATAGTCATAAGAAAACTTTTACGGATAATAGATAATGTTAGTTATTTTTACAAGAAAAGCTTCCAAATGCCTACATCTTTCATGTACTACATATAGTTTCGAATAAATTTATATAGAATTCTAAAATTTTCGAACACCTCCATTATGTAACGAGAGCACGTGGAGATTTCAAAATTTTTATAATACTTGAATACGTTGGTTGAAAAGAAACGATGGTCTAAAATTTGAAATCTCTAAAACGTTTGCTTTTCAAATATTTTACGAACGATCTGGTACACATACAGTCAGAAAATGTAATATCATAAGATCGTTGTTGTAAACTATACTTGTAGAATGAGAACAAACTCTACTCAAAAGTTTATCCAAAGGAAACGAGATACAGGTGAACACAAGAGAGAGAATATAGTCGATGAGTCGGATAGGGATGGTAATGGATGAAAGTGAGAATGAAAAAAAATCAAGCTTATAGAGAACTTTTTGATCTCATTCGCTCTTGAATGTTTTCTTTCACCTATCTGACCTTTAGTAAAATAGTGTTTCTGCATAAAGAAGTACCGTACCTGTTTCAATCGTCTTCATTTTTGTTGTAATGAGACCGATAGTGACCCTCATACAGGACCGGATTTATGCATAAACTAGACAAGCTACATTTTAGGTTCTCATGTTTCACTAATATAGATATTAAATGCATTTGAGGGAGCCTGTTAAATGATATAGCTTAGGGACCACAATTCACAACAATCCGGCCTTGTACTCATAAAAGAAATGATAAGGTGTTAATAAGTTAAAAGTACACGATAATTTATGATAAATTTAGCCTAAACAGAATTTAAGACAAAATATGTTAAGCTATATAAATCTCAATACTAACATACATTTACTTATGCTGACAATCTAATCTGACATTTAAAGATGACCTTAGATTAACTGTATGTTTATCTTATATTAGTAGGGGAAGGTGGATATAATTATAATTTGGGTATAATTGTCGGCTGAGAGCAATTATCTTTTTTAAAAGACCGCGCAGAACTTCGAGACACTGTTACCAAA